>NKZA01000136.1:0-45693 GCA_002374405.1 Metschnikowia cubensis | reverse complement strand
AGTAGTAGAGTAGTAGAGTAGTATAGAGTAGTATAGAGTAGTATAGAGTAGTATAGAGTAGTATAGAGTAGTATAGAGTAGTATACACGCCACATCAAAAATGTCAAGGCCCTCGAACCTGAACACCCCGACCCGTAAACCCAGGCAAAAGAGAGGCCTGTGACGGAGGTACAAGCGCATTTGTGAGAGTCTACCCAAGGGTCAGATCCAGACATTCCGTTCATACCAAGCCCTAAATTTTCAGAAAAGGCGGAGTGGAAAGTCCCCCTCTCGACCATGCTCTCATGGGCTCTCACCAAAAATGAAGATATCGAAGTGGGAGCCATGGGCTTGGACGTTTGTGGGCCCTTGTTGTCTCGAAGAAACTCAGTGCAGGGTAAAACCATTTACCAGTCCAATTCAGGAAGGTGGTCGGTGTATGCAGATGACTTGGGTTGGTGTCGATTTCGTTCATGCTTCCCGGTGCAGACTCGGCTATCCTAAGGGGAGCCAAGAAAGGCAGACTCCTGAAGCAACCAACTGGGGGATCATTTGGACTAGTATCATTGGACTACTGGATGCGCTGCCGAATCTGATGAACATGCACCTATCACGACGTACATGGATTTGAGGTGCTGTGACTGTCACAATTCCTATTTACAGTAGTCAGTAGAATAGAGTAGTCAGTAGAATAGAGTAGTCAGTAGAATAGAGTAGTCAGTAGAATAGAGTAGTCAGTAGAATAGAGTAGTCACTAGAGTAGTCACTAGAGTAGTCACTAGAGTAGTCACTAGAGTAGTCAGTAGATAGTTTGGTTTCCCTATAGTAATATGGTGTAGTAGAGTAGTAGTCATGAGTGTCTAGTACTAGTACCACAGTAACAGAAGACCATTACAACATAGTCCTAAATAATATAGACTACAGTAGACCGGTAACGCTATAGTAGTATAGCAGTAGAGCAGCAGAAAATAATAGTAACAAAAATAGTAACATCACATATACATAGCAAAACAAAAAGAGTATGTCGTAGGGTGGCACTTGGTAGGTGCAGACTACACTAGCAAGCGTGGGTGCAGCTGACGACAAAGCATGGACATGCTAGGTGCAGCCGCTAAGTCTCAAACCAGAATGCCGTGTAGCTCCAGTAAAAACCAAAATAGCAAGTCCAACCAAACTTCCCGTGCAATAGTGTATTTTCGCCCGTTTAGGAAACCCTAGTGTTTTTCAAAGCATGGTTCGTCTTATAGGAAGGACACGTGACGGGACGCCTTGTCGCACGCCTTGTCGCACGCTGGCGCTCGGGCACAAAGCACGCAGTGCGTGGGAAATATTGATTGATTATTCTAGGCTGAGCCTAATTGTGCGTGCGCAGCGCGCAGCTATTGTTCTTTCGTCTTAGATCTCTTTCTCTACTGTACCTTTTTTTCCACCGGTGTTTCACCCACATATTCTACGCTACTTTTTCACCAACTCCGAGCAACTTTGTTTTGGGCCTACCACCACGTTTTATTTCCGGGCCACGTTTTTTTTTTTTTCCACCCGGTCCAAAGGCCTAGATTCTGAACAAAGCCTATTTCTGCTTAGTTCCCTTCGTGTATAGATCATCTGGCAGACTTGTCACTGTCACTGTCACTGTCACTGTCAGACTGTCAACAGTGCAAATATCACAGGTAAAATCTGCCAACAGTTAAATTCAGAACTGTCCACAGCGATTTACAGAACTGTCAGTCAAATTTAGAACTGTCCACAGCGATTTACAGAACTGTCAACAGTGATTTACAGAACTGTCAGTTAAATTCAGAACTGTCCGCAGTGATTTACAGAACTGACAGGAAAATTTAGAACTGTCCACAGCGATTTACAGAACTGTCAGTCAAATTTAGAACTGTCCACAGCGATTTACAGAACTGTCAACAGTGATTTACAGAACTGTCAGTTAAATTCAGAACTGTCCACAGTGATTTACAGAACTGTCAGTCAAATTTAGAACTGTCCACAGCGATTTACAGAACTGTCAACAGTGATTTACAGAACTGTCAGTTAAATTCAGAACTGTCCGCAGTGATTTACAGAACTGACAGGAAAATTTAGAACTGTCCACAGCGATTTACAGAACTGTCAGTCAAATTTAGAACTGTCCACAGCGATTTACAGAACTGTCAACAGTGATTTACAGAACTGTCAGTTAAATTCAGAACTGTCAACAGCAATTTACAGATTTGTCAGTCAAATTCAGAACTGTCAACAGCGATTTACAGAACACTGTCGCAGTCCGGAGATCAACTAAGTCGGTGTTGAATCAACTCAGCATACTTCTAGTCTCAGTAGAGAAGTCTAGAGTCTAAGAAGGCTTATTAAAGAAAAAGCCCCAGAAAAGATCATTAGAGCCTCATTCAGAGCCCAGAGCCCAAAGAAGCGTATATCTAGAGCTTCCAGTCATTCCCTCATCCATTCATTGCATTCTAGTCCATCCAGTCATCTACATCTAGTACTACACCATGTCGTACCAGGAGTTCGACCACGAGTCGGGTGATGTGGGCCGTAAAAGGTCGCTTGTTCGGCCCGAAAGACAGCGGCTCGACAAAAACCACCCCCGCTTCCACTACACGCAAGTGGCGTCCCAAGAGGCCAACCACCTTAAAATCGATGGGAATGGGCTTGAACCAATCACCGATGAGTCCGAAACATACCACCTCAACTCGCACAGCTCCAATGTCATGGATGGCGAGGAGGGCATTCCCTTGATGGATATGCAGGGCCTGCCTCGGAAAAAGGAGGTGTTTGGATTGAACGATGAGGTGGGCAACTTGAAACGCGTGGCTAGCAAAAAAGTCCCACCCCCTGCTGCCAAGGAAGAACACGATATCTATTTCTGGAAGGTCTACTGCTACGTGATCACCTTCTGGGCCCCTGCTCCTCTTTTGAGTTTGTTTGGAATCAAAGGAAAGTCTAGGCAATTTGCATGGCGAGAGAAGATCGGTCTTATCTCGTGTATTTTGTATGTGGGTGCGTTTGTTGCCTACTTGACCTTTGGCTTCACTCGGACGGTGTGTCCTACTCCAAGGGAGAAGATCCGCTCGGGTAACGTGACTACGGGATACTTGATCATCAATGGAAGAGCATTTGATCTTTCCAACTCTCAACACCCGGCTGCCGCTGGTATTCCTGCAGGCTCCAATGTTCTCTATCCTCCTGTGAATGCAGGAGGAATGGATGCTTCGTTTATGTTTCAGAATGTCAATGGGAACTGCAAGGATCTTATAGTGCCCAAGCCCGACTGCTCCATTCCACATAACGGCAATGATTTGGCCTGGTACATGCCGTGCAGGGTCTTTCCGCAATACGGATCCACCGAGGTTAACTCTTCTCAGGTCTATTATAATGGATGGGCTTGTCACACGTCCACAGACTCACGCAAGGCCTACTACGGCTTGAAGGTGGATGGAGACGTGTACTTTACATGGGATGATATCAAGAACTCATCGAGAAACTTGGTGGTGTACTCAGGCCAAGTGCTTGATCTTGATTTGATCAACTGGATCTCTTCAAACGATGTCACGTACCCTGAACTTTTTGACCGGCTCAGAGAAGATGAAACTTTCAAGGGCCACGATATCTCCATGGTGCTTTCCAATGTGGACGACCGGAAGGCCGCCAAGTGTTTGACGGAAATCGTCAAGGTGGGTGTGATTGACTCCGATACCATTGGGTGTATTGCATCGCAGATCGTCTTGATTGTGTCGCTTGTGTTTATTCTTTCGGTGGTGGTGGTCAAGTTCTTGATGGCCTGTTACTACCGGTGGATTATCTGCCCCAAACAGGGAGCTAGCACCATCGACACCAAATCCATGGCTCAACGTGAAAGACAAATTGAGAATTGGGTGGATAGTCCCGCTAATAAAATGGCTCCTATTTCCACTGTGGATCCGCTCAACAGAGCCGATTTCAAGAGCAGAAAGACAAACAGACAGTCGGTCTTTTTCAGCAAGGAAAACCAGGACATCTCTATCAGCAGACAACCTCAGGCCACCACATCCAACTTCAAGTATACCACCATGTCGACCCAGGCAGCAGGCTTGCATAAAAACAAGCACACAAGATCTAGAAGTGCCAATACCAAGTCCATGCTTTTCCCTCTGACGGGAGACTTGCTTGCCAGCAGACCAGCATCTCAAGCTTTCAACCCATTTGACTTGGGAGGTGCCTTGAATGCTAGTGCGGTGGGTGCAGGCTTGGACGGGTCGTTGATCCACCCTGATGTGGTACCTCAGCCTCCTGTTGAGTACCAACCTTTCGGATACCCCTTGGCTCATATTATTTGTTTGGTTACTGCTTATAGTGAAGACGAAGAGGGAATCCGGACCACGTTAGACTCCATTGCAACCACCGACTACCCCAACTCCCACAAGTTGCTTTTGATGGTGTGTGATGGTATCATCAAAGGTGCAGGTAACGACCGTACTACTCCAGAGATTGTGCTTGATTTGATGACAGACTTCAGTGTACCCAAAGAAGAGGTACAGCCTTTCTCGTATGTGGCTGTGGCCCAGGGCTCCAAGAGACACAACATGGCCAAGGTTTACTCCGGTTTCTACAAGTACAGTGACGACACTGTACCTCCCGAAAAGCAGCAAAGAGTGCCCATGGTCACCATTGTCAAGTGTGGTACGCCTGAAGAGGCAGCCGGATCCAAGCCTGGAAACAGAGGTAAGAGAGACTCGCAAATCTTGCTTATGAACTTCTTGCAGAAGGTGACGTTTGATGAGAGAATGACTGCATTGGAATTCGCCATGCTTGAGTCCATATACATGATCACAGGCCTCATGGCCGAGTTCTATGAGATGGTCATGATGGTGGATGCAGATACCATGACTTACCCTGACTGTTTAACCCATATGGTGGGTGAAATGGTGAAAGACCCTACGATTATGGGACTTTGTGGAGAGACCAAGATCGCCAACAAAGCACAATCGTGGGTCACAGCCATCCAGGTGTTCGAATATTACATTTCCCATCACCAGGCTAAAGCATTTGAGTCTGTGTTTGGAGGTGTCACGTGTTTGCCAGGATGTTTCAGTCAGTACCGGATCAAAGCCCCCAAAGGAAACAAAGGATATTGGGTGCCGATTCTCGCCAACCCCGACATTGTGGAGCGGTATTCCGATAACGTGGTGGATACTTTGCACAAGAAAAACTTGTTGCTTTTGGGAGAGGATCGTTTCTTGTCGTCGTTGATGTTGAAGACGTTCCCCAAGAGAAAACAGGTGTTCGTGGCCAAGGCTGCATGCAAGACCATTGTTCCCGATAAGTTCAAGGTGTTACTTTCCCAAAGACGTCGTTGGATCAATTCCACGGTTCACAACTTGATGGAGTTAGTGTTGGTCAGTGACTTGTGTGGTACGTTCTGTTTCTCCATGCAGTTTGTGATTTTCATTGAGTTGGTGGGTACTTTGGTGCTTCCTGCAGCCATCTCGTTCACCATTTATGTGATTGTGTTTGCCATCATCTCCAAGCCCACGCCGGTCTTGTCGTTGGTGTTGTTGGCAGTCATTTTCGGATTGCCCGGAACCTTGATTGTTATCACAGTGTCGTCGCTCAAGTACGTGATGTACTTCTTCATCTACCTTATTGCTTTGCCAGTGTGGAACTTTGTGCTTCCCACTTATGCCTTCTGGAAATTCGATGACTTTTCCTGGGGTGAAACCAGAACCGTTACTGGCGGAGATAAGGGCGATCACAGTGCATCTGAGGGAGTGTTCGACTCCTCCAGCATTGTCATGAAGAGATGGAGAGAGTGGGAGCGCGACCGCAGACAGGAAACGGGGCTCTCGGCCCCAGGAGCCGTGTGGGACCCTTCGGAGGTCGACGATAAGGTGAGCGACAGTTCCGCAGAACTCTTGCATCCATAAAGCTCGAAAATGCTGTCATAAGCAGGCTTTCAGTAGATGGCAGCCAAGGCCAAAGTCTAGAGGAGTCTAGACTAGGGCACTGCTTAGATATAGATCCTGGGAACTAGGCTTTTTGAATTCTTTTTGGTAGACTCCAGGACCAGTACCCCAGTATCAGTGGAGAGCAGTCTGGCCAGGACTATGGGTTACCATTCTCAATGACTCACTCCAATGTGTATTCTATGTATGGCTGTGCTCGTCAGATAACTCCATACTTGATATCTCTGGCAGGTCGAAGCGCATTGTTCCCAAGGAATGTCTGAGACTGTCTTGATTCAGTAGGTCTGTACCAGTCACTACTACAGCTACAGCTACAGCTACAGCTACAGCTACAGCTACTGCCACTGCTACTGCCACAGCTACAACCACAACCATGACCAATACTTATATCTGACACTAGGAGTCAATGCAGGCTCTAGGCACTTCTAAGCTACCAGAGACTGTATAGGGAAGCTACTAAAACACGGCATAGGCTCCATCTCATGTGACTCACCCTCCAGGTCAGCTCCGTCATCGGCTCCATCATCAGCTCCGTCTACTTCAGTGTAGGTTTCCAGACTCATAACAGCTAACTTCAGCAGACTAGATCCACAGGTAATAAAAGATCCACAGGTAATAAAAGATCCATAGGTAATGGAACAGTAACAGATTGTGAGGCCCAAAACCAAGACTTTCTATGGAAACAGCGGTGGAGATGAAGGCCACTACAAATCAGCATACAAGAAGGGGAAGGAACAGTTGATTGTATTGGGACTCCAGCACCTGCTCTAGAGACTCTCTAGAGACTCTCAAGAGACTCTCAAGAGTACATGAATAAATATTAACCGGGGTTGTATCAGCACATCTAGATGTACTGGTTCTTGAGCTCAGCAATATCGGGTTTTGTTGTCTACATTCCACATTCTACTATACTGCGCTAATCTACTCCATACTCCAATATTAATAAATGTCATCAAGTGTTTCCAAGTACCATTCAAGTACCATTCAAGTACCATTCAAGTGCCATTCAAGTGCCATTTAAACACCATTCAAGTACCATTTAAACACCATTTAAACACCATTTAAACACCATTCAAGTACTATAATGTATCCAGGGTTAGTATTCATAGATATACAGCTAGATTAATAATATCAGCGCCCGGTTCTCCAACTCGTGACTCGTGACTCCCACATCATAATGTTGACAAAACTGGAGTCCTCGTCCTCCCACACCACCAACCTAGAAGTGGACCGGATTACTCACTTTATCTTCGGTAAATTATACACTGCTACACTTTACTCTACCCCCAAACTCTACACTCCAATTATCACTGATACAATCTCAGTCATGTACAATATACAACCGTAGTAGTTGTTGAAATAACCATCTCCATCACTCTGGTCACTAACTCTAATAATTACAACTTTCTTTCCTAGTACTCAACACTCATGGCCAAGGCCAACAACCGGCTCCAATAGGTAATCAATATATTGAATGCATGAAAAACAATGAAGAAAACGTTTTTCAATACCTACTTGCATTGAAAGGAAATGCTTCTTGTCTAAATGTTTGGAACCTGCCCTGTAAACCACTCGCTTGTGTACTTCTCTGAGTCTGTACCAAAGACCTTTACTAGGTAGACACTAGTAGATTTGCCATGTGTTTCTTACCACCACTACTATACTTTAAGACCCACCATATACATTGTTTGACGTATTGAGGTGTGTTCCTGGTGCCTCTCTGCATAACACTAATGTTGTCAGACCCACCATACGTAGAGTTCTACATAGGAAATATTACGAAACCTCTCTACCTAATACAAGGGCTACTGTTATCCGCCTCTATTTGAATAGTTATATAGGTAGCTCAGATTCCTTCTTTTGAGAACCAGTGCAGGTAACAGCACCAGATGCTATAACAAGAATCTAACAGCTGTATACACTTAGAGATTATATCAGACATCCATGGAGATTGCATTGATAGTAGGGATCATTCCGAGCTCTACCAGTACTACCACCACCACTCCACTACACTACAGATGTATCTAGCACCATTTCATTAACTCCTACACTACACATGTATCTAGCATCTTTTCATTAACTCCTATACTAGAGATGTATCTAGCATCTTTTCACTAACTCCTATACTACAGATGTATCTAGCACCATTTCATTACCTCCTACACTACAGATGTATATAGCATCTTTTCATTAACTCCTATACTACACATGTATCTAGATCTTTTCACTAACTCCTATACTACACCATGCTCTATGGACCGGACGAATTAGATGGTCTGAACAATGGAATGCAAAGCTCCAATATGTACAGCCTCTTGTTTATATGCACCCTCGATAGATCCTACGGACATGGAGTCTAGATCCATACACTAGGCAGGAACAAATACAGCCCGTAGTAGTGTCCCATAAGGCTTTTAATGCGGGAAATTTTGATACCATCTAGATTTGGCTAGTTGTGTGGGTTGCTGGGTGCGTACTCTTATACAGAGTCATTTACTCATAATTCCTAAGGTCTGTTGGTTCTTGGTAGCATGTTTGTAATTGTTACTGTGTTAAAGATTTTCAGACCACACGTGAGTAGTAGTTTTAGAATGTGGTGTAGTATGGTGAATTTACAATATGGTTTATGGTGATTTACAATATGGTTTATGGTGACTTTACAATATGGTTTATGGTGAATTTACAATATGGTTTATGGTGATTTACAATATGGTGTAGTATGATGACTTTACAATATGGTGTAGTATGGTGAATTTCCAAATGGTGTAGTATGATGACTTTACAATTGTGCAATGTGTGGTACACCAGATGAGGTGGCATTGGGTGTCGTAGTTCCCAGTACAATTTCCGTGGTGTGTCACACCCACGGCGTGGACGAACATCAAGATGAAGAACTCTGGCAAGCCAGTGGTGAATGAAGTTGTTTCAGAATTCTGTGGTTCTTCCTGGTGGTCTAGAATGTTGGTGAAGTGTGAGGTAACTCTAGATTTTTGTGATAGTATGGTAGTATATGTAGTCAGTGACAATTGGATGGTGACATGGCCAGAAGTGCATACCTCGCTGAGCTAGTAGCCATTGTTCCATATATTGAAGCCTAAACAACCCATAGCCAAATACCCCTGGAAGATGCATCAACAAAGATATGTCGGGGGGTTTTTACACGTTCCATTCTTCACAACCAGTAATTATGTCTGCCAAACCACGAACCAGCCCTCTTTCAAGACCCTCCAGCCCTCTTTCAAGACCCTCCAAGACCCTCCAGAACCCTCCAGAACCCTCCAGCCCTCTATGTACGGGCCATAAATACGGTAGTCGGGAATGTAGTGTGGTGTGTATGTTCTGGAAGAAGAATCAGTCAGGAAAGAGTAGGACCTAGGAGAGTTAGGAGTAGATAGGAGTTACACTTGGGGCATGATCATTGGGCATCTGATAACTCGGCCACAAATGATTCTCATCGATACTGCTCCCCGTACTGTTGCCACAGCTAAAAGGTCACCAATGGGCCTTCTATGAAAGTGTTTTGATGTAGTTACTCCATAGCCAAGTCAATGGAGGCTATAGAGGATAAGATCCAGAATACAATCAAAATCTGGCCTTGAGAAAAAAGACACTTGATTATGATTATAAGAAACTTGAGGAGGTGGCAGAGAACTCCAACTAAAACTGTTTGAAACGCTTAATCGATCTGGTAATCCAGTGTAATTTCCCTAGCCAAGGAAGCACATCCACTTTATTGAACTAACCATCTTCACCCAGCTCTGACTGACGGCTCTGACTGATGGCTTTGACTGACGGCTTTGACTGACGGCTTTGACTGACGGCTTTGACTGACGGCTCTGACTGACGGCTTTGACTGATGGCTTTGACTAATTGAGGAGATGGACACTTTGAATATTCCAAATACTCACGCCACTGATCCACCATTAGAACTGTACTTCTCCGAATCTCTGGCGCATTTCTATAACACTGCATTAGGACTCACCAGAGACCAGAATCAAAGAATTTAGACTCCCAAGTACAGCTGCACTAATTCTAGAAGTGGACTTTACAGCTGTACTAATTCTAGAAGTCAAATCCAAAGTAAAGATGCACTAATTCTAGAAGTGAACTGTACAGCTATAATAATTCTAGAAGTGGGCCTAGGATGTAGCACACCTCCCTGGTTTATGGACCTAGACACAGAATTCTCAGAGCACTTAGCGAAACGCCCTATAGAGCCTGGTACATGGAAATCAGAGTCTCTTAGACCCGGGGAACATTATGCCTTTAGTAGGTGGCCCTGGCGGAAGTTTGAAGTGGGCTTATGCAAGGCCTGGTTATGAGCCCCGCAAGGCCTTAAACTTTAGAGTTTCAATTCAAACATAGACCCACAGCAACGTTGATGTTGCGCCGGAGCTTTTCCCGAAACAATGGAATGTATACGGGAGCCTTTTTCCATTCATAGGCACTGGTGTGCATAGCGTAGTTTACTACCGTAGCTCCCAGTTCTCAACGCATGGCCTGGATGTTTCATATTGTGAATATTTCCGTGGCAGAACCGGAGTTCTGGGCCCCAAGGTACAAGGGGATATTTCAGGTCATGGCAGGTCAAGTTGCAGGCCCAATTCTAAGCCAAAGTGTAGGTTAAGCTTTGGGCGTGGAGCTTTGCAGGATAGGCCATTGTGGAATTGGCTCATCCAAGCGGATTCGAGGATACTAGTAGACTCCCGCAGCCGGCTAAAGTGGCTTGGCTACTAAATTGGCGGGCTATTGTTACACCCGGGAATACTTCCACGTGTTACTGTCCTATTCCGTCTGCTAGGCTCTGTTTGCTCCACAGAAGTGGCACCCCATGCATCTACACCACTAAGCTCACCCTAGCAACCGAAGCCTGTGACTGGATAAGCTTACAAAAGAACATACGGATGAATCTACTGAAGAAGTGCTGATGAAGATAGACCAGGAGTCATATACCCAGACGAAAACCAAACCATAGAGCTACACTGGTGAATTTAGCCTACACTGGTGAATTTAGCCTACACTGGTGAATTTAGCCTACACTCTGGAACCACCACCAGACTAGGATAAGCTATACACGGAACTATTCATGGATCATAATCACAAGGACCGTCTGGACCTTTTCTGAACTTGTTCACAAAAAACTTATGGATGTACCCTGTGTTTCTGCTAAGGTTCGGTAAGGCCTTGTTAGTTCACACCAAAGCATCCACACAACCAAAGGTCCATTAAGTCTTTGCTTTCCCATCTCTTCTCTAGAAAGGGACGTTGAAGAAGGGCCTTATGTAGATGGCTCTAGTGTGTGGCTACAGTCTACAGAGTATTCACGAAAATAACATATATTAAAAGAATTGAATTAGTAGTCCCTGGAAGCAAGCGAGTTGGAGGAGTTTAGGCTGGAAGCAGCCGAGTTGTGGCGAGACTCATCATTGAGCTGCTTGAACTTCTTAAGTCTCCACGTGATGGTGGGCTTATTGATAGAGGGCTTGAAGGCAGAACCGGCAGTAGTCAAAGCGTACAACATTTGAGATGCAATATATAAGATGAATGGGGGGATAGGGGAGGAAGATGCTAAGGATAAATAGAAAGAGAATGAACTGAGGAGAAAAAGATCCGACGCATATTGCCTCGGGAACCCAGCTGCTTTAATACGAAGTGTGGGTCAGGGTAAACTGCAATGGAAGCGTATCGCCTCGCCTAACAATGCACGCTGCACTTCGGCACCCACGCACCGCCGCGAAAGGCCTCGCATGCGAAAACCCACCAACCACAGCCCACGATTGCCGTGAAAATGGCCGCCGTGCATTTGAAAAAGCAAAAAAAAAGCAAATACGTCTTTTGCATACACTCCGCCGTCGACGTTCCGAGCCCAACCGTGCAGGTTTAGCGGTTTTGCTTCGCCCAGAAGCCTGTCTCCTCTCTTCTATAGGGCCCAGTGTACAGGCACTAGTCGGTGTCGAAAAGCCCAGTCTTACTAAGCCCCTCAACCGAGCGGAGCGTTGCTTTTTCGTGGGCTCCTCTTTTCTCTTTTTTTTTCCCTCCCGTCCGTCACTTGCCCGTTTGGGCCTATTTCCGATTCCCATTGTCGAGCTTTTTTTTTTGGTGGCTCACTACTGCTCCATTGTTCTCATGGCAGTGCACCCTGTCTTTCTCTGGGAGTGCACCGTAAACTTCCTTAGTGGTGGTGCACATTGTGCACATGTAGCCGGGCTAAAAGAGCTATATTGGCAATGCCTGCACGTCTAAGAAAGCCTAACGCACCGGAACTTATTCAATGACCTGTTGATTGTTGCCTTCCGCTTTTGGTCCATGATACAATCCTTAATTAATATTTATTATTCAGGCTAATCCCGATCCCCCATTATGCAATATTATAATATACTACATTATCTTGTGTTATATTATTTTGACTTCTGGACCGATCACGCCATTTCCACCGTCCCAATTGCGTCTCTGCCTACCATGTCTGGTGCTGGTGGCATGACCTTTTCTTTCCTCTCCGTATACAAGCCTAGTGTGGTCATGCGGTCCATGGGCGCTGATGAGAAAGGAGCTTCTCACCATGCGGACGAATGCGCGCACTCTGGCTGCAGGCCATTCACGGGCCGTAATCTTCGTCTTTATCTTAGACCGTTGCTGTAGGGTTAGCTGCGCAGTGGCGTTCCGCACTTGGCGTTGTTCATCCCATCCGCGGGCCCCTCACGTGACCGGGAGCTGTATCCAGGCCGCTTCCTGCTTTCCTGACCTGTGCATTCTGCGGCATCCACACTGAGAAAACAGACTTACCACATACGCTCCACATACGCTCCACATACGCTCCACATGCTTGGGCTTCCCCTCATCATTTTTCGAGGCGGTTCAAGACATATTTTTAAGCACCTTTGCGTCTGAGACATGTTTGTTTTTTCTGGCGCAGATCTGTCTCTGGGCTGCACACGTCCTTTTCGCTGACTCCTTTTTGGACCATGCGACCGTCCGTACGACCGCCCGCCCGACCCAGAAGCCTCCTCCGTACAACACCTTCTCTCTCGCCAACCCTTTTTTTTTTGCGCGACACACGACCTTTTGGTTGCAGAGGCTTTTCCCTTCGCAGGGACCGCAGTGACTTTTAATACCGCAGTGACTTCTCTCTTCGCGCACGTGACTCTCTTCCCTTAGCAGTGACTTTTCCCTTTGCAGTGACTTTTCCCTTCCCGCACGTGACAATACGCACGTGACGCACGCACGTGCCTTTTTTTTCGCTCGCGGCGCGCCCGCGCAGCTCCACGCGTCCCGGGGCCCACACAAGATCCACACTACGATTCTCCAGATCTTCCTTGTCCAAACAGTGCCAGAGACCCAGCGAACTGACATCACCACCCCTTCACATTCGATTGGTCCTGTATACAAACCACAGTTTGAATTTCCGTGGGGAATTTTGAACCAGAGCCCAGTGCCCATCTGGGGAAATTTGTAGAGCGCATGCGGCGTGAGGGGAGATCCCATGTGCCGGCCAGTGTCGTTTAAATACCGATACCCGCGTCTTTGTGCATGGGCACGCAGAAGCATCGTTTTGAGCCCTCTATGGATTTCAAGGCCAGCGAAGGAAATGGGAATGTAACCAATCCTGAGACAAGGCCAGGAATGTGGACCCCGACCACCAAGCACAGTCGATAGCTCAAGCACGTGAACAAATAAATCTCCTTCGAAAAAAAAAACCGGCACTGCAGGTGGGACCGGTCCGGTGTATGATTGCAGATGAGCCGCGCCAGATACGTCCGTAACTCACGTCGAGGCAGCATACAAGCGGGCAGCCGGAGGCAAAAAACCCCCAGTGTGGAAAGTAAAAGTGGAGGTGGATGCAGGAAAAGAGCCCGTGGATCTGACAGCAGAAGGCAAAAAAAAGAAGCCTCCCTCGGGGCTTTTCCAGAAGCGGGAAGATGAAGGCAGGAGATGAATTACCGCATCCAGTAATTAGTTAAAGTGCGGTGCGGTGAGCGGCGGATTTCCCCACGCGTGCAGTCATGGGCCTGCAGAAGGCCGCTCGAGAATTACCCTAAACGGATATCTCATTGCAATGGCTGCACACCCAACCCCAGTATATAAGTAGCCCGTGGTTTGTCTCGTAGTTCAAGCCCATCATAACCCAGCCCTCTCGTCTTCTCATCCATCGCTACTATGAAGCTCGCCACGTCCACCCTTTTCGCCATCTTGGCCACCTCCGCCGTTGTGTCTGCCGCACCCACCACAGTCCAGGCAGAACAAGCCGACACCAGCTTCTTGGTCAAGAAGTCGGACGTCAGCGACGCCCTTTCCCTCATCGAGGAGTTGGGATCGTTGAACCAAAAAAGAGACCTTATTGACGACGAGGACCAGCTCATGCAATTGTCCAAGAGAGCAGACTCTTTGCTCGCGGAGTTGATCACTTCCCTTACCAACTCCGGGATCATTGGCGAAGTGTGGGATGCGTTGACCAAGGACTCCGAATTGAAGAGTGTGCTTGCTGGACTCGTCAAGAGCGCCGTTTCTACAGCCGTGACGCAAGGCCCAGCCTTGATTAAGGCCGTGTGGAACTCCGGCTTGATTCAGAACCTTTTCAAGTCCATCTACAACAACCCCGACTTGAGAGCCACGCTCTGGAGTGTGGCCAAGACGTTGTTCGGATCGGGCTTGAACCTTTTGAAGGCATTTTTGGCCAATAAGAGCAACAATGCTGCTGCCTCCAGTGGCTCTGCTCCAGCATCCAAGAGAGAGGCTTTGGACTTGGCCAACATTAACCTTGACGACTACATCGACAAGAGAGACCTTGCCTCCACCATCACCACCGTGGTCAATGCCATCAAGAACACCGGCATAGTGCAGAACTTGGTCAAGAAGGTGTTGGCGGACCCCCAAGCTTCCGTGGCCTTTTTGACCAAGGTGTTGAAGAACGGTTTGGTGGCCGGAGAGGCTATTTTCAAGTGGGCCGAGTCGTCGGGTATCTTGAAGTCTGGTCTCAACTGGGTGGCTCAACACGGTGGAGCCTTGACGTCGGAAATCGCCTCTTTCCTCGGTGGCTTGATTGCCTCTGGTAAGGCCAGTACCTCGGACGTGGACAATGCCCAGCCCATTGCCTCTACAGCTGCCACCACCATAGCCACCACCACCACAGCCACGGCCACCACCTTGGTCAAGAGAAGACTCTATTAAGACTCTAAGACTACCAAGCCTCCATTAGAGTTGAATGGCTACTAGTGTGAAGGGTGCAGGACGCCTGGTTGCGCCTAAACCCATAGCATACCCCGGGATTCTGGAAGACTCCGACATACTATGAATATAATACTAAGGAAACTGGGTAGACAAATGAAGAATACATTAGTACTATGGGAATCTACATGCACCACCAGGGCACTGTACTTTACTGTACTCCAGTGTACTCCAGTGTACTCCAGTGTACTCCAGTGTATTCCAGTGTATTCCAATGTCACTTCACTCCACTGTACTCCACTCCACTCCACTCCACTCCACTCACTCTACAGCTACACCTAATACCAGTGCCAAATCCACCATGGGTACACTGTTTTTGAAAACCATTCAAACCAACACAGCAAAATATTTCGTACTTCTTCGCACAATCTTTCAAACCAAATGTTCGCACCAGCTTTCATTAAAATTCAACATTCTGAAATCTTAATTCTAGAGGATTGCCATAGATGACTACATTTGGGAGTCTTACAGTACCAGTGAAGGGCTAGGACTGACGGAACTGAAGTGTGACGGGTAGGAAACTCTCTAAATTATTGGTTTGTATAATTTGCCAGTGTGGTTTGAATCTTTTTATGGTGTGGTTTGAATCCTTTTATGGTGCGGGTTTGAATAGTTTCGAATAACACTGTAGTGATCTACCTATGAGGTATTATGAAGTCTATACTGACAGGGCTATTACAAACACCTAACATGGCCGTTTTGAAGATGCCAGAACAATCACCAATTAATCTGGTGAAGATTCACTACCGTTTCTCTTTAATTATAAATCCCACGGATTCCTCTTTTGAGGATCATCAACGAAGTAATAGATAATTTATACATACTGTGTAACAGAAATTCACTAGTAGTACTACTACTCTACTACTACTAGTACTCTACTACTAGTACTCTACTACTAGTACTCTACTACTACTACTAGTACTCTACTACTAGTACTAGTACTCTACTGCTAGTACTACTACTACTATTACTTCTACTACTCTACTAGTACTACTACTACTAGTACTTCTACTACTCTACTAGTACTACTACTACTAGTACTTCTACTACTAGTACTACTAGTACTTCTACTACTAGTACTACTAGTACTACTAGTACTAGTACTTCTACTACTCTACTACTACTAGTACTCTAGTACTCTAGTACTCTACTACTAGTAAAACTAGTACTCTACTACTAGTAATACTAGCACTAGTACTTCTACTACTACAGTACTACTAGTACTTCTACTACTCTACTACTCTACTACTCTACTACTACAGTGTTTCTCAAAACTATTCAAATGAACGCGGCGAAATGTTCAAACCACACCAGCAAGATAAACAAACGGATACAGTGTTTTTGAAAACCATTCAAACTAGCGCAATAAAACAATTCAAATGACATTAGCAAATTATACAAACCAATCCTTCAAAAAGTATCGTACCCCTTTCACTCCAGTTCCATCCGTCTTAACCCTTGATGAATTTGAAAAGAATCCCAAACGACCCCAAATGTACATATAAGGCACTCTCCAGATTTAACATTTCAAATAGTGACTTCTAATGAAAGTTGGTGTGAGCGTTTGGTTTGAAAGACTCTGCAATGAGTACGAAACATTCTGTTGCGCTGGTTTGAATAATTTTCAACAACACTGTAAGTCAAAAAGTTTCGTACTTGCGACAAAAAATGCAAGGATTTGAAATAAGCTGTTTATTTGAAGTCTTAATTGAATAAAAAATAAGGTTTTGAATTATTGGTTTCTTTAATTTTGCTAGTGTGGCTTGAATCTTTTTATCTAGCAGGTTTGAATCATTTTATCGAGCAGGTTTGAATCTTTTTATCTAGCAGGTTTGAATCTTTTTATCGAGCAGGTTTGAATAGTTCTGAAAGACACTACAGTGTTTCTCAAAACGATCCAAACCCGCAAAATAAAATGATTCAAACCACACTAGCAAATTATACAAACCAATAAATTAAAGAGGTTCGTACCCGTCGCATTTCAGTTCCGTTCGTCTTAACCCTTGATTAATATTGAAAGACTCCCAAACGTCTTCCAAATGTACTATATATAAGGCAATCATCCAGATTTAACATTTCATCACATTGCATTTTTAATAAAGTTGGTGTGAAGCATTACGCCATTTGGTTTGAAAGACTTTGCGAAGGAGTACGAAACATTTTGTCACGTTGGTTTGAATGGTTTTCAAAAACACTGTACTAGTACTCTACTGAGCAATCAATGCAGTGTTTTTCGAAATTATTCAAACCAAGATGGGAAAATGTTTCGTACTCCTTCTCATAATCTTTCAAACCAAATGCTCCTTTCATTAGAATTCACTATTTGAAATGTTAAATCTGAAGGATGCCTTACATGTACATTTGGAAGACGTTTGGGAGTCTTTCAATATTAATCAAGGGTTAAGACGGATGGAACTGGACTGGAACGATTTAAGTTATTGTTTATATAATTTGCTAGTGTGGTTTGAATCGTTTTATGATGCGGGTTTGAATAGTTTCGAAAAACACTGTATACTGTTTTTTTTAAAACTATTCAGACCACAATGGCAAAATGTTTCGATCACCCTAGCAAAATTAAACCAATCAAATTTGAAAGCTTCGTAATGATGTTGTATACAGGACAACACAGAAACCTGTTCAGTTCCTTCCGTTTCGACCCATGGTTGGTACTGCAACACTTCCAAATGTACAGTGTTTTCCAAAACGGTTCAAACTACCGCGGCAAAACGATTCAAATCACACTAGCACAATTAAACAAATCAAGGATTTAAAAGTTTCGTACCCCTTCCAGTTCAGTTTCGTCCGTTCTGGCCCTTGACTGGTAAAGGAAACCCCAGATGTAGTAGATATGAGGCAATTCTCAAGATTTACATTTCATAATATTAAATTCTAACGAAGGTCGGTTGAAACCATTACGTCATTTGGTTTGAACACCTGTGTGAAGGGGCACGAAAGTTGTTGAATTATTGGTTTGTTTAATTTTGCTGCTTTAGTTTGAATAGTTTTGAAAAGCACTGTAGTCCATGGCAATCCTGCAGATTTACATTTCAGAACATTGAATTTTGATTAAAGTTGGTTTAAAGCATTACTCCATTTTTGAAAGACTGCGAAGGCATACGACCATTTTTGAATGATTGGTATACTTTTTGCTAGTGTGGTTTGAATTGTTTTGCCCCGCTGCTTTGAATGGGTTTGAAAAACACTGTAAATACAGTCTTTTTGAAAACTATTCAAACCAACTCGACAAAATGTTTCGTACTCCTTCTCATAATCTTTCAAACCAAATGTTCACACCAACTTTCATTAGAATTCACTATTTGAAATGTTAAATCTGGAGGTTTACCTCATAAGTAGTACATTTGGGGACATTTGGGGACGTTTGGGGACATTTGGGAGTCTTTTAATAAAGTCAAAATGGACGGAATGGAGTTAAAGGGGTACGAAACTCTTTTAATTATTGGTTTGTTCAATTTTGCTAGTGTGGTTTGAATCGTTTTATGGCGCTGGTTTGAATCGTTTTCAAACACTGTACTAGGCCTCGTTTTGAGAAATCAACCAACATATCAGGGTGCTCCCACAATTTATTATTACAATGCTCATAGTTTAAAGTTAAGCCTAGGCCAGACTGGATGCAGTCCCCATTAGTGTCATGACTAATTTGGGCATCTCGATGTGGCTTGGTTAAGGCTGGAGGGAATCTGAGTTCGGTTGCTTGATGGCCGGAACTGGCGTGAACCGGGGGTTGCGAAAGCAGACACACACCCGTACACCAGGCTACCTCAGCACAAAAAGGCCCAACGCAAACGGCCTTTTTTTCACTTCTGGCTTGTGAAACCTGGCTTGTTGGACTCCTGGAATTCCGGACTTTACAATGGTTATTTTTTTGTTGAAAACGTGCTCGTGGCGGGCTTTGGGAGGTCATGTAGCTGGGCAATTCCGACCAATTCCGACCAATTCCGACCAAGCTCTCGCATCCATAGTAACATACCAAAAACTAAACAGTCCAAACACCATGGATTCTCTCCAATACTACTCCATGAAGATTGGAAAGCCTGCACATAGCAGCATCAGCTTACGCTACTCCCACCGCCAATTACTTAAGTAGCCGAGATTCTCCTTCTGAATCATCAACTAAAAACATAATAAACAGAGCACCTGACGTAACAGCAAGAACATAGCAATCACTTTATACACAGGATAATCGTAGTCTTGGTAGGCATAGCACAGGCAGCTTACACTACAAATCTACTAGTGTAAGCATTTGGAGATTTGCACCCGGCTGCGCGCATGTGCAGGAACGCGGCATAAAATTTTCTACTCTTCACCACACCTCCTCCACTTCTACTACACAGTCAAACGCTTCGCTTCCCAATCCGCATGATCCGCAGCGTCTTGAGACCCCTGCGGCTTAGCAGCGTAGCAGCTCAGCTGCGTGTGCTTTTCCCGGCGAAATTCCGCTCGTTTTCCACCTCTCAGGTCGCTTTTACCGATGCAAACCACCTTCCGTCAGTGCCCACTTCCTATGAGGAGGAAAAAGTGATTATCGACGACATCAACAAGAACTTGGGCGAAAGTGACCTCACCAATGCCCAGCGCTTGCGGAATATCGGAATTTCCGCCCACATCGACTCCGGAAAGACCACCTTCACCGAGAGAGTGTTGTACTATACCGGACGGATCAAGGCTATCCACGAGGTACGTGGCCGGGACTCGGTGGGCGCCAAAATGGACCACATGGACTTGGAGCGTGAAAAGGGAATCACCATCCAATCCGCTGCCACCTACTGCTCCTGGGAAAAAGACGCCAAGGATTACCACTTCAACTTGATCGATACGCCTGGTCACGTGGACTTCACCATCGAGGTGGAGCGTGCTCTCCGTGTGCTTGATGGTGCAGTGTTGGTGGTGTGTGCCGTTAGTGGAGTGCAGTCCCAGACTGTCACGGTGGACCGTCAAATGAGACGTTACAACGTGCCAAGAGTTACGTTTATCAACAAAATGGACCGTATGGGCTCCAACCCGTTCCGTGTCATTGGACAAATCAACTCCAAGTTGAAGACTCCGGCTGCGGCTATCCAGGTGCCAATTGGAGCCGAGGAGAACTTGAAGGGTGTGGTGAACATTATTGATCGCGTTGCCATCTACAACGAAGGAGCGCAGGGAGAGCAGTTGCGTGTTACTCCCGAAATCCCAGCAGAAGTGGCTGATTTGGTCGAGGAAAAACGCCTGGTGCTCATTGAGACCTTGGCCGATGTGGACGACGAGATTGCCGACATTTACTTGGAGGGAGAAGAGCCTACCGTGGAGCAGATCAAGGATGCCATCAGAAGAGCCACCATTGCTCGGAAATTCACTCCGGTTTTGATGGGTTCTGCTCTTGCCAATACCGGAGTGCAGAGTGTTTTGGATGCTGTGGTGGACTACCTTCCACAACCCAACGAGATCTTGAACACTGGGCTTGAGTTGATCAACCACGAGGAAAAACCCGTCAAGTTGATTCCATCCTCCAACGACCCATTTGTTGGTTTGGCTTTCAAGTTGGAGGAGGGAAAGTACGGCCAATTGACCTATATCCGTGTGTACCAAGGAAAGTTGAAGAAGGGAACCTACATGACGCACGTCAAGAGTGGAAAGAAGGTGAAGGTGGCCCGGTTGGTTCGTATGCACTCCAGTGACATGGAGGACGTGGACGAGATCGGAGCCGGAGAGATCTGTGCTACTTTTGGAATCGACTGTGCCTCTGGTGACACGTTTATTGGGCTGAATTCCACCAAGAATATCACCATGAGCTCGATGTTTGTGCCGGATGCAGTGATTTCGTTATCGATCGAACCCAAGACAAAGGATAACGGTAACTTCTCCAAGGCCATGAACCGTTTCCAGAAAGAGGACCCCACGTTCCGTGTGCGGTTCGACCCGGAGTCCAAGGAAACCGTGATTTCCGGAATGGGAGAATTGCACTTGGAGATCTACGTGGAGAGAATGAAGAGAGAATATGGAGTGGAGTGTACCACCGGTAAGCCGCAGGTGGCCTATAGAGAAGCCATCACCATGCCCACCGAGTTCGACTACACGCACAAGAAGCAATCTGGAGGAGCCGGACAGTTTGGTCGTGTGATTGGAGAGTTCAAGCCCATTGATGGTGAGAATAAGTTCTCTCAGCATATTGTGGGAGGCAAGATCTCGGAGAAGTTCTTGTTTGCGTGTCAAAAGGGATTCGAAGACTGCTTGGAAAAGGGACCTTTGATTGGACACCGTGTGTTGGGTACGCACATGCACATCAACGATGGAGCGCTGCACATGGTGGACTCTTCGGAGCTCTCGTTCCGTCTTGCTACGCATGGTGCTTTCAGACAAGCGTTCTTGAAGGCCAAGCCAGTGATCTTGGAGCCTATCATGAGCGTGGAGATCAGTGCTCCTAACGAGTTCCAAGGTCCTGTGGTTGGTTTGATCAACAAGTTGGGAGGCATGATCATGGAGACCATCAACGGGCAGGACGAGTTCACGGTGACAGCCGAGTGTTCATTGAACTCCATGTTTGGATTTGCTACATCGTTGCGGGCTTCCACGCAAGGAAAGGGAGAGTTTTCCTTGGAGTTTTTGAAGTACTCGCAGACTTCGCCTCAGTTGCAGAAGCAGTTGATTGCAGAGGCCGAGAAGAAGAAAAAGTAATTGTAAATAGTTAGTGTAAATAGATTCATGAAAGAGTTGGTTTTAAAACAAGTCACATTTTTGGGGATTGCACGACCCATCCAACCAAAAAATCCGGAACGAAGGACTACGAGGAAGTCTACTGGTTCGTATGAAAAACTCCGGAACGATGGACTACGAGAAGTCGACTGGTTCGTATGAAAAACTTCGGAACGATGGACAACGAGGAAGTCTACTGTGGTTCGTATGACGCAGTATATTAGTCGTATGTAGGGGACGCTAAGCTTACTTAGCAGAGAGTTTCTTCATGGCATCTCTTCTTTGCTTTCTCAAGACCATGACCTGGAATCTCTCAAAGTCGGACAAAGAGGCTCTCTTTTGTCTGACAGCCAACTTCTTGGCCCAAGAGGAAGCAGCCCACTTGGCGTCGACGTCTTCGGAGGCCCACTTCTTAGAAACGACATCAGTGCTGACATCTCTCTCCAAGCCTGGCACAACGATTTGGGTCAACACGACCTTGGCCAAAGCAATGGCTTGTCTCTCGACGTTAGGACCATCAATCAAAACCTGGATGTTAGTAAGCGATAAATGAATAAACGGGAGGGGTAGGGGAGTAGAACAGAAGTAGCAGAAGAATGATGGGATATGAATCTGAAGTAGCAGAAGAATGATGGGATATGAATCTGAAGTAGCAGAAGAATGATGGGATATGAATCTGAAGTAGCAGAAAAATGAACAGAGAAATGAATCTGAAGTAGCAGAAAAACGGAAATGAAAAATGAATCTGAAGTAGCAGAAAAACAGATATGATGAATAATCAATGTGGAGACGCCTTGTGCATTTGGGATGGTGTCTGGCTCATATACCCAGACAGACTGCACCATCAACATCACCATGGAGCACAACACGGAGCCCAAAACACATTTCAAATTCATGCAACTTCAAATTCATCCCTTATTCCATTCATCCCTTATTCAACCATTCAAATCATGCCAAAATTCACATCCATATTCAATTCCCTCCCGTCTGTCTAAACATCTAGGGTAGAATGGACATACTCTCTTTTGGTCGATGATATCAACAATGGTAGCCAATTTGGAGTTGTCGATCAAGACAACACGGCCAATTTCAACGTATCTCCAGTTGGCAGCTTTGACGGTGGTAGACATAGTGCTGTATAGTTGAGAAGAAGGATCTTGTGAGTCTGGAAAATTTTTTTTAGTTAGTGCGACTGGGGCCGGGAGCGGCGTGCACATAGCAGAGGGAAGCGCAGGGAGGAATGGCGCGGAGGTACGGGTGTTTCGCGCGCTCAATTTCGGTCAGGGCTGAAGCCCTATGCTTATTGGGCCTCAGGCTCCACATAGGTGCACGACAAATTGGGACACGGGTAAAATTGTGATAGTGAGAGGAGTGCATATAACCACAGGCACCACTGGGTCCGGGTTTGACCACTTCAGAATAGTGTACAGGTCTGGTGTGGGGTGTTTGGGTGGATAGGGTTGGGGGAGGTATGGTGGTGGAGCCTGAGAGGTGGACACAGGTCACGTGCACGCGTCTTCCACCCACGCACCTTCAACCTACGCACCTTCCACCTCACCTCTGCCTGTCCACCTCACCTCTACCTGTCCACCTTCCACCTCACCTCTACGTGTCCACCCTGTATATCCCCTATATCTCTACCTAACAACAGTATGTACTTTCAACCAGATGATGATTTAATTTGCGTTCTAGAGCTTGGCCCTGAAACACGCCTAGTTTCTTTAAGGGACCATGCGCCATGCGACCACTTTAGTACTGATGGATTTGTGGAACTCAACTAACATCAGCAGGTCTGAAACTCCAGGTCCATTCTAAAAAAAAAGCGTCTTCAAAAAGTCCTATTTGGATTCTCTCCTGACTCGTGATTTCTGTTATCCGTGGCGGGTTTTGGCTTCTGGTCTATTGCTTTATACGTGGTATTTCTCTAAGCCGTCGGTATCGTAGTTAACTATAACAGCACAAAATATGCCAAGTACCTGATACATTATTTTTGGCCTGAATTTTCAATCTCTCTAGTACTGTCATCATGCAACCCAATTGATGCTCTACAGTCCTCGACCTACAGTCCTCGACCTACAGCCCTCGACCTACAGCCCTCGACCTACAGCCCTCTCTGTCAAGTAAGTATCTATAGCATGAGAGCAGTTGAGTATTGATGCGTGGAAAAAGTGTAGGTCTCTGGAGAGGAACCGTGGGTGCCGGTGGAGGTAACGTAGGGTCTCCCTTGTACCCTCAGCCAGTTCCTGGACTCTCCCAGCTTCAATCCGTATTGTTAGATCCACGATAGGCCCCGGGCTGTAGAGAATTCTGTAGAGGATTCATGAAGCCCTCTGTCCGATCGTAACAATGGCCTTGCTGTTGCACGAAGTACTATGATGTCTGTGATACGGAAGTTGCAGCTACCATGTGGAGTTTACAGTAGTCTAGTGGGTTCTGCAATGACATCATAGTACTTTGCGATGATGACTACCACTATTCTAGCGGAGAGTTTTCTGGTTTCTGTCGGAACCATCACGAGCAAAGTATTAGTAGGCAAAATTAGAACGTACCATGATAACTTTAGGACAACGAATATGCCTGATATAGTCTAACCGTTGTTCTCTGGAAGTCTGTTCTTCAAGTCTAACAGTTCTCTCAAATTTCTTAAGTCTAACAGTTCTCTCAAGTTTCTTAAGTCTAACAGTTCTTCAAGTCTAACAGTTCTCTGGAAGTCTGTTGTTCTCTTAAGTCTGAGGGGTAAACAAACCCCAAAGTACCAATACATCCATTATTCTGGTACGTCAACTTCTAGTGCGAGGTGACAAGCTTGAGCAAACAGAAAAGCAGAGAGCAGCAACCGTGGAACACATTCTGGAGACACATCCGAAAGAGTGGAGTGGACAAGTGAATCCATGGTCTTCCAAGCAATTTTCGTCCAGTCACCTTGGTCTACGTATTGATATTCTATCACTCTATGTCCAAGTCTACGTGAACCGTGAGTACAGTGTTTTTGAAAATTATTCAAACCAGCGCAGCAAAATGTTTCGTACTCCTCCGCACAATCTTTCAAACCAAATGTTTACACCAACTTTAATCAAAATTCAGTGTGATGAAATGTTAAATCTGGATGATTATCTAATAGGTAATAAATTTAGGAGCCTTGCAATATTAGTCAAGGTTCAAACCGAAAGGAACTAAACTGCAAGGCGTACGAAACCTTTTGAGTTATTGGCTTGTTATTTTGCTAGTGTGGTTTGAATTGTTTTATCGCGTGGGTTTGAATAGTTTTCAAAAACACTGTATCTATGGTGTCCTCAGAATAGTAATGGGGTAGTAGAGAGTAAGAATGTATTAGAGTTCAAGGCTCATGTAGATTGAGACAAGAACTCCACTATGTCTAATACGCTTAAAACTGCAATCATCATGGGTTTATTAAGTAGTATAAAATTCAATGACATACATGGATTTTTGGGTATAAGAGGAAGAGCTTTTAGAGTTTGCTTACTTACATAAGAAAGTCAAGTCAGCGTTCATACAGCTTTGCACGAAAACGTCACGCAGATGTTGGAGAACGAGCCTCATAAGATACACTTGAATCAATGAGCACGACGATTCCCACTCTGGAAGTGGTGTTGGACTCTATTCCCCACGGCTATTCCCAACGGCTATTCCCCACGGCTATTCCCCACGGCACTTCTGAAGACCACTCGATCCCAAATGGTACTACAGAAATGCAGAATAACATCACCAAATGGGACAGTGCAGAGAAGTCTAAATTTGTATATGGTACCCTGAGTACCTTCTATTGAAAGATGTTTTGAATTGAGCGGTCAATTTTGGATTGCTCCCTATCTCTTTAGCAATTAATAAGAAGCACAGAACTACATCTAAAGTGTGGTTCTAGAATAGAGATTATATTGTTCAAGCGAATGATTGTGGTCGATTGGATGGTGTCAGATTATAGGAGAATAGACGTGAATCTTGAGAGAATACAGAATTATGCATATAGAAGTGTAGTATAGGAATGTAGTAGTGTAGTATAGGAGTGTAGTAGTATAGTATAGGAGTGTAGTAGTATAGTATAGGAGTGTAGTAGTATAGTATAGGAGTGTAGTAGTATAGTATAGGAGTGTAGTAGAGTAGTAGAGTAGTAGAGTAGTAGAGTAGTAGAGTAGTAGTGTAGTAGTGTAGTAGAGTAATAGTAGTAGTAGAGTAGTAGAGTAGTAGAGTAGTATAGTATAGTAGTATAGTAGTATAGTATAGTAGTATAGTAATAGTACATTGTTTTTCAAAACTACTCAAATCAATGTGGAACTACTATTGAACTTTACCTTGTTATGATGATAATTTGAATGTTATTCGCGTACCTTTTAATTTGAAGTTTAGTTTTTTTACTTACATGTTCATTTTAATCAAGATAATGAATCATTACCACGAGAAATGGAAAGCAGCAATCATGCGTACTGCTTTCAGTTTGAAATACTTACAAGAACATAAAGACAATATCCTGATGAAGCAACTCTTTCTGATAGCTACTAACGCTTGCACAACACATTATATGCAAGAATACTGTCCGTGTTAGATCCACTAAGCCTACTGTGTCCGATGGTAGCAACGCTATTCCAAATCAACGGCCATTCCAAACGCTGTGCGATTGCTGCATTGAGTGCCTCTTTTGAATATTCTACAATAACCCCTCTGTTCTAGTGGAGAGTTTTCGGGAACACGTTTCCTAAGTTATGGCACTACGGTTCGCTTCTCGAGTAGCCACTAACGAGCAAAGTATTCATCAACGAGCAAAGTATTCATCAATGAGCAAAGTATTAGTGTATAAGAACATAACAGTCCTTATATATAAATATACCTAGTAATAAGCTTTGCGAATCACCATATCTTGAGAAAGATTTATTGAATTTTTGATACCCTCTGACATATAATGAGTTCATAATTTTTCCCTCTGACATAATGAGTTCCTAATTTTTCCCTCTGACATAATGAGTTCATGATTTTTCCCTCTGACATAATGAGTTCATAATTTTTCCCTCTGACATAATGAGTTCATAACTTTACCCTCTGGCATATACTGAGTTCTTATGACCTCCAGCCTAGTCTATGTAGCATCGACTCGGCAATGATAGTCTCAAGAGGGGAACCCAAAGTAGTACCCGTGGATCAAAAAATCACCATCTCATTCTTGATGATCTCACTGTGGGTGCTTTTCTAACGAGTCAAGCTCATGGTGGAGTCTTTCATCCGGGTTGCCTGCCTGAATGCGGTTCCAATGATTTTGTAGCTCTCCCAGAAACATAGGTGGCTTGAATGAATGGAGACCGTGGCCTGCAAAAATCCTCGGAAGGTCAGGTTTCTTATATGACCTGAAAGTAGCATGTTTCGGTATACGAAGTTTCCCAGATGACTGATTTGTTTTCAGAAGCAAAGGAGATGGCTAATTCTTGGATTACTGGAGATCTGAGCAAAGAAGAATCACCGAATAAGCCCAATTCCACGGGTGAGAGTTCCGAATTGTTCATTTTTTCGATACATGGCGGAATTCGTTGCTTTGATTTATATTTTAGATTGTACTACAACCACCAAACAATTTTTAACCATAGCAACAAAGCTCTTTGGGCATCAAAGCTTTTAAGGAAAAAAAAGCCTTCCCTATAAATGGGCTTTGACTCCAAAATTCATTTGCCTTATCAAGTAGATGTTTAATATCAGCTCTTCCTAGCTTTTAAAAACACACCTATTATATTTGTTTCGTACAACATCCATTAACGTGACCGTGTCAGCAACGTTTTCTTCACTTTTACCAAGGACCTCGCTAACCTTGGAAGAGACATTCTGTCTGCCGGAGTCTTTGAACGTCAACGCTCTGGATCTCTGCAAACAAAGAGAACCAGGCTGTCCAAGAAACCTTCGTTGGACTTGAGTCTAGCTAAAGTGTGAGTGTTTCCTGTATAATTAGTCGGCAGTAGTCAGCCATAGTCGACAGTAGTCGGCAGTAGTCGGCCATAGTCGGCAGTAGTCAACAGTCAACAGTCAACAATCAACACTAATTACTGTTAGACAACTCTACATCTTAGTACCTAATATGGATTCTACACGACAGGTGACAGGCCCTGGTAGACAAAAGCAAGGCATGGAGAAGTGGCTATGGTGTTGGCCACGTTGGACTCACAGAGTAGTGATTTGCACCTGAGCAGGAGAAGACAGAGCTAAATGTCATTCAATGCAGTTCGGGCCATAGGTATCTAATTCCTCGCTTTGAGTATCAGAGCAATTGCTAAAGGAAAAACCGATCAAGCTATAACCAGAAAGGGAATAGAAAATCTCAACCCAAGAGAAAATTACAGGTGATTAAAATCAGATAAAAATAAAGAATACAGCATACAGATGTCAGACCAATGCCAGCAAGCACTACGCTACTCCACTACTCATGCTACTACTGTTACCGTCTACTGCTTGTTAGGAGTAGCACTAGGAGTAGTCCCACCCCAAGTAGTAGAGTAATAGTGGTAGTAGTAGAGTAATAGTGGTAGTGGTAGTGTAATAGTGGTAGTGGTAGTGTAATAGTGGTAGTGGTAGTGTAATAGTGGTAGTGGTAGAGTAATAGTGGTAGTGGTAGTGTAGTGTAGTATGGTAAAGACACTGGAAAAATTCCGAGGTAGTTCTAGAATCCCAATTTTTATTCTATGCTACATGGACGGAGATGAATTTCATAATGATGTAGTAAATTCAGTGGTCAAATCAGTGATAGGATGTAGTAGCAAAAGAATTACCATGACTATGTGACGCAAGTCTAAACCAATAGCCCATTAATGTTTGTAGCACTTTGATTCTGGAAAGATATTGTTGCTTGGCCCAGTGCGGTCTAGCATCCTCTAACACTCCACTTGGGTACTAGCCCATTGAACTTGAACTATTGGACTACTATCTACGAGACTGTACACTACCACTCTGTGGTCTAGCATGTACTAGATTTAGTACTCTAGAAACATTCCACACAGTTCTGTACTCTGGTGTACTATAAAGACTGTAATTATAATAGTGTACTCTGGTGTACTACAAAGACCAAAGACTGTATAATAGTGTACTCTGGTGTACTACAAAGACTTAAGACTGTATAATTGTCTACTTCGGTGTACTACAAAGACCAAAGACTGTATAATAGTGTACTCTGGTGTACTACAAACACTTAAGACTGTATTTGGATATTAGTTTGGCCCTCAGCTATATCCAAGCCGAGAAAAGATTTGGGTAGGTGAGCCTGCTCTTTACCTTCTCCACGAGTGGTTTCTAAATTTGACATTTTCAGCGTCTCTTCCCCAATGTGCCATAGGAACCCACCACATCTATTCTTCAAGTTCTGAGCTACAAACGCCAGCAACTAGTACTGTTCTCTGTTCACCAACACCTGTAACCACTGAGGAATACAGTGGGAGACCATGGGTGAAACTGTTGCAATCTTTTTTATATATTTGATGACTAATATAGACCTTGGTCCACGTACTGCTAGGAAATACTGCCGTAGCTAGGAATTACTGCCGTAGCTAGGAAATACTACCATACCTAGAAAATACTACCATACCTAGGAAATACTGCCGCACTGCTGGTACAGAAGTATATGGGAGTGAATTGAGATTGTACAGTCTCAGTTTTTCCAGTCTATATCAATGTATCCCCGAGCTGTTTGATTTACTATTCACCTACAGCTTATTTCCATGTATTCTCCAATCATCAGGGTTACTGTACCCATACATGCTGCACTGAAGTCCTAGCAGAGTGCATAGTAGTAGATATGCTCCACATTTCTTGTTTGATTCTCGTTGTAGTTCTCGTTGTAGTTCTGGTGTTTAAAGCCGTAGTCTCTTAACATATAGCCGAGGTCGAATGGTGGGTATTCCTGTAAAACAAGTATCTACTTAATGAATAGACTGTAAACTGGCTAGCGAGTTAGACAGAATGCTATATACAGTAGTGCCCCAGTATAGTGTAGTCTGTAAATTCAATGTAGAGTAACCAAGTGTATTTACAAAATCTCTCGGTATGGCGTAGGTCATAGTACTACTGTATAAGGCATAATGTGTTGTACCATTTGGGATAGTCAAGTGGGTGTTATAGTTAGTATAGTTATAGTTAGTATAGTTATAGTTAGTATAGTTATAGTTAGTATAGTTATAGTTAGTATAGTTATAGTTAGTATAGTTAGTATAGTTATAGTTAGTATAGTTAGTATAGTTAGTATAGTTAGTATGGCATGTTCTTTAATACATTTATGCCTTACTAATACTTTGCTCGCTGATGGTTACTGAGACGAACCGAAGTGGCTTGTATAACTTGAGAAACGTGTCTCCGAAAAGTCTCCACTAGCAGTGGTACGGATTGTTCAGAATGTTAGAAATAGAACCAAAGCACTGAATGCAGCGATCCGACAGAGCAGGCTTCATGAATCCTCAACAAGCTGGGCCCTGCCTACCTTGGATCTAACAGTATAGTATAGTGCAGTCGGTACAGAACACCAGAGTACATTTGTATAGTAGTAGAGTCAAGCATAGCAAGTGGATGTATGAGCCATGTGAGTTGATAGTGAATATTGTGTGTTTTGGAGTAATAGAGTAGTCCAGGAGAGTACACTGGAGTAGTACTGCAGTATAGTAGAACATAATATGGAGTTCTATAGCAAAGAACCGTAGTCATGAAGTAGTCGGAATCTTTTACTAGAAGGTATAGAATAGTAGAGCTTAGTGCTAGAGGTAGCAGAGTGCATCTGGCTGGGCCTATGTGTAATCATGGCCAAAACATAAAGTACACTATCTGTATATGCTGAGAAAGTTACGGTTCATGAAACTTCAAAATATTGCTGGCTCAAGACTTTGCCACATTCTAATCAGTGGAACACACCAGTATAGACAATTCTTGTAGTCTTGTAGTCTTGTAGTCTTGTAGTCTTGTACTCTTGTACTCTTGTACTCTTGTACTCTTGTACTCTTGTACTCTTGTACTCTTGTACTCTTGTACTCTTGTACTCTTGTACTCTTGTACTCTTGTACTCTTGTACTCTTGTACTCTTGTAGTCTTGTAGTCTTGTAGTCTTGTATTACTACAGTATGTTGTTAAACAGTAGTAGCAAATGGCAACAGTCACTTGTAGTATAGTGTATACCACACCAGTGTACAGGTGGGCTATAGCGCTAGTAATGCAGTAGTACAGTATAGTGCTAATTTGGTTTTCCCTGGTATAGTGAGTGTAATCACCATAGAAGTACCGCAGCACAGAATATAGGACTAGTATATCGTATTTGGAGACTAGTGAGTGTGTGCAGTGTGGTACAGTACAGTACTACTTTGGTAGCCAGTACAAAGTGTATTGTCGACAGTAGAGGTAGAATATTATGGTGTGGTCACTGTAGTCCAGCGTATAACTTGGTAGCCGGTGACCTTTCCCAAAGGTTTGGGAACTCTATAAACTCCGTCGTGGTGGGAATAAAGCATTGGAGTTGTTGCTTTTGCACGAAGAATTCCTAGTAAGCGTAAGTCATTAAGGTGCATCCCTACCCTGTACACATCACCCGTCGCTACCGAAGAATGGTGAGAATTTTGGACAGACTTTTAGGGACTCTTTTAAACTTCGAAGGCTTTACCCGTCAGTAATCTGAACATAGCGCACCACTGTCTACTTAAAACGTACTACGAAGTACCTTGTATCCCTGTATATTAATATGTACCAAAACATAAGTTGAAACCACTTCCGTACTCATGATATTCATAGTCCTATCTATAGCATGCCATAATACTAACACTAAGCATTTTAAGCACTTATGATCAACAATTTTCAACAGAAAGGTCTCCAGAGCACCCAGGAAAGCCGTGAGAAGTCCACTGTGCCATATCTAAATATCCTCCTAGCAAACAGTACTCTAGCAATTAAACTCAGCAATTAAACTTAGCAATTAAACTTAGCAATTAAACTCAGCAATTAAACTCGCACATATGTCGGTCTCCTCACTCCCTGTCTCTGTCTCTGTCTCTGTCTCTGTCTCTGTCTCTGTCTCTCTCCAGACACCAGCAGATACCAGATATTGCAAACCAAAATATAAACGCTCAAATCTACTTTTTTATCGTTTGATTAGTGCTCAATTCTTTATAACCCGAGACTGGTGTATCTGTGTTCCATGGTTGGGCTCAACTCTAGCAATCAGTACCACTAAACTACTATGGTGATTCAGAGAAAGTAAAGTCATAAGCGTCTAGGTGAACCTGCGAAAGGATCATTACAAATTCAAATTCTTTAGAATCGAAATTCAAACCACATTAATTCATTCAACCAAGTTTTCTTTAAAACGTAACAACGCATCTCTGGCTGCGAAGTGTCCCTGGTCGATAGGACAGTGGACATAACGGATTTGTTGGATAAGAAACACTCGGGCTTTCTCCAGTATACAATAGATTTCAATTATGGTATAGGGTGGTATAGAGTCAAATGAAGGTATAGAGCTAAATGAAGGTATAGAGTCAAATGAAGGTATAGAGCTAAATGAAGGTATAGAGCTAAATGAAGGTATAGAGCTAAATGAAGGTATAGAGCTAAATGTGTTGTGTTCATCAATATTTGTGCCGTGCTTATCCTTTGCTCGTTGATGGTTCCTCAGACAAAGGAACCGAAAAACTCTCCACGAGAACAATGGTAGGAATCATTCTAGGATTTTCAAAAAAACGTTTAGAATGGCAATGATCGCACAGAGAATGAATCCTCTATAGCCAGGGCCCTGTCTATCGTGGATCTAACAAAACCTAGTGTATACAGTGCTTTTCAAAACTATTCAAACCAGTGCAGCAAAATGTTTCGTACTCCTTCGCAGTCTTTCAACCAAATGTTCACACCAACTTTCATTAGAATTCAAGATTCTGAAAGATTGAATCTGGAGGATTTTCTTATATGTAGTACGTTTGGGGTCATTTAGAAGTCTTGTAATTTTCATCAAGTTAAAACGGACGGAACTGAAGTGGCAGGGTACGAACCTCTATAATTTATTGGTTTGTATAATTTGCTAGTGTGGTTTGAATCTTTTAATCGTGCGGGTTTGAATAGTTTCGAAAAACACTGTAGTAATATAGCTAGTATGCTAAAGTACATTACCACAGTAGTCTAGGTGTAAATTGATATAAGCTAGTATGCTAAAGTACATTACCACAGTCATCTAGGTGTAAATTGATATAAGCTAGTATATAGTCTAACAGAGTGGTGGTATGGTAGTCTCATAGACTGGTGTTACGGTGTGGTATGGTTGGTATGGTTGGTACTAGTTCAGTGTACACTTCACCCTGGAGTACTCAGTAGCAGTGCGGTGGGCTGAGTAAGGCATATGCTGAGGCCGCGCGCGAACAAGCCAAGTCAGCGTATGAAAGGTTTTCGACTAGTCATGAACAACACCAAGAAAATCGTACAACCGGCATGGCACCCGCCCAGCGCCGGAGTGGGGCCTGTGCTCAAGCTCTACAATTCGCTTACCCGCCAAAAAGACGTGTTTGTTCCCATTCGGAACAATGCCATTTCGTGGTATGCGTGCGGCCCCACGGTGTATAATCATGCCCACATGGGCCATGCCCGGAACTACGTGTGCTCGGACTTGAGCAGGAGGATTTTGCAGGATTACTTTGGCTACAACATTGCGTTTGTGCAGAACGTCACGGATATCGACGATAAGATCATCGTGGCTGCCCGTCAGCAGTACTTGTTTAAGCAACGCTTTGTGCAGGCGTACGAGACTGTTTCGCCGGATTTGGTGGCCAAAACGACCGAGCACCTTGGTGAATACGTGGCCAAGAACTTGCCTCAATTCAACGGCGAATTGGCCTCGGATTTGCCTTCGTTTTTGGACTCGCTAGACCCCCAGGCCTTGGTCCAGGAAAACCCTAAGATGCCCATGCACATTAAGGCGGCGCGCACTGCACACAGCGCCATTTTCTCCAACCACCCGGATGTTGGGGAATTCTTATCTCTGGTGGAGGAGGTGGTGGTTCCTTCTTTGGATAAGGAATATGGTGCCACTGTGACCGATCCTGAGGTGTTTAAGGCCTTGCCTGCATACTGGGAAAAGAGCTTCAACTCTGATATGGCCAGGTTGAATGTGCTTGCACCCACCGTGACCACGCGTGTGCTGGAGTATGTGCCGGAAATCGTTGACTTCGTGGAGCAAATCATCAAAAATGGTTTTGCTTATGCCTCGGCCGATGGAAGTGTTTACTTTGATACCGTTGCTTTTGAAGCACACCCTGACCATGACTATGCCAAGTTGCAGCCTTGGAATAAGGGCTCGTTGGACCTCATTAGCGAGGGAGAAGGCTCGTTATCTTCCAGCAACGGCAAGAAAAACTCCGCTGATTTTGCCTTGTGGAAATCTTCGAAGCCGGGTGAGCCTTCTTGGGACTCGCCTTGGGGTAAGGGAAGACCAGGCTGGCATATCGAATGTTCGGTCATGGCCAGTAATGTGTTGGGTGACAATATTGATATTCATTCTGGAGGTGTGGACTTGTGTTTCCCCCACCACGATAATGAGTTGGCCCAGTCTGAAGCTTACTTCCAGAATAAGCAGTGGATCAACTACTTCTTGCACAACGGCCACTTGCACATCCAGGGCCAGAAGATGTCTAAGAGTTTGAAGAACTTTATCACCATCGAGGAGGCCTTGCAGACCTATACACCTCGTCAACTCCGCTTGGTGTTTGCATTTGGAAACTGGGAGAAACCTCTCGATTTTAAGGATTCATTGATCCACGAGGTTAAGGCCTATGAATCGTCGTTGTCCAAGTTTTTCACCACCGTCAGAGCTTTGAACAGTGACCAGAATGAACAGAGCACCGGTGCTGTGCAAGTATCCAAGAAATTGGGAGCCGCAGAGACGCAACTTCTCAAGGATTTGTCTTCGGCACAAGACGAGGTCCATGTGGCATTCTGTGATAACCTCTCGTCTCCTGGAGCCTTAAGGGCCATCAGTGACTTGGTTTCCAAGACAAACACTTACTTACAGAGTACTGTGAGTGGGCAGAACGAGTTGAAAATCGAGCCTTTGATTGCCATTACCCACTGGATCGTCAAGGTGTTGAACATCTTAGGGTTCGAGACACGTGAGGACCGTTTGGGATGGGTTGATGCCAAGAAACAGGACGAGAGTGGGTCTGCAGAGGAAGTAGCCATGCCTTATGTCAAGAGCTTATCGAAGTTCAGAGACTTGATCCGCGACTTGGCCATCAAGAAAGCAGAATCTTCCGAGTTCTTACAGGCATCTGATTCTTTGAGGTCAGAGTTGTTCAACCTTGGGATTTCTTTGGATGACCGGCCAAACGGCGGGGCTTTGGTCAAGTTCTTGAATGAGCAGGAAAGACAGGAGTTGATTGCACAACAGAAACAGAAGGAGCAACAGGCCCGGGAAAAGGCACAGAAGAAGCAGAAGCAGGCGGAGGAAAACGCCAGGAAGGAGCAGGAGCGTCAGGCCAAGATGAAGATCAAGCCGCAGGACTTGTTCCAGGACAAGAGTGTGTATTCGGAGTGGGACGAGCAGGGCATTCCCACCAAAACGGCCTCGGGTGAAGAGGTCACCAAGAGCATGAAGAAGAAGTTGACGAAGCAGTATCAGGCGCAGGAAAAGCTTTACCAGGAGTACTTGAAGAATGTCTAGGTCATATAGGCCTGAAAGATATGGCTAAGACTCAAGAACAAGCAGATGGATCACATGGGATGGAGGTTCATTTTAGGGTGTGCGAGTACACTACTGAGACCCCCAAGAGTGTGACTAATGTGGACAGAGTTCAGCAATAACCAAACATTTCTGAGCTAATGAAGTTCTATCAGACCTAATTCATGACTCTATCAGGTCTAGCCAGCACTGGTGAATAGATTATACACTATTGGACACAACGATTCCAATCGATGTCTAGTCGATCAAAGACTACATCAAATCAATAAGTATATACTAAGAGTGACGAAAGACTGGCCAAAATGTATTGAGTATCAATAGTATGTCTCTAGTCCATTCCATAGATGGTGAGTCTATTCCACCAGTAGCTCTCACGTTAATAATTCACTCTACTGACTTTACACGAGTAACAGAGTACTGGACCAGAACATAGTGGAGGTCTGGACTGGTCTATAGATGGGGAGGTCTGGACTGGTCTACAGATGGGGAGGTCTGGACTGGTCTCCAGAGGGTGGTGGTTAATCAAATCGACTACTGCGCCTTCAATCTGGAGCTATGGAAAAGCAACCTAGAAAAGGTATATAGAGACGCTTAACTGATAGTCATTCTGAGAGTGTTCTTTGGGCATTTTGCTGCATGAACGGATCTTGTGACGAGACGTTTTGCGTGGTGTCCTTGGACGTCTTGTAGCAGGCAATTCCCCTAAAATGTCCACCAAGTAAAAGGTCATAGGTCTTGAGAGCTAGATCAAATCATGACTAGATCGTTAATCGTATTAACTAGTGAGCCATAGGTTCAGTAGTTGGTCCTGTTGTCCTGTTGTCTTGTACTATTAGCAGTGGAGATTGCTTGTGTAGTTTCTCAAAACTATTAAAACCCACGCAACAAGATGATCAAACCACACAACATTCAATAATTCAAAAAGTATCCCATCCCTTCCACTTCAGTTCCGTCCGTCTTGACCCTTGTTTCTCTAATGTCTCCAATCTCTAATGTCTCCAATCTCCAATGTCTCCAATCTCCAATGTCTCCAAATGTACTACATGTGAGCAATCGTCCAGATTCAAAATTTCAGAGTTTGAATTCTAATGAAACTTAAAAACATTACCCGATTTTGCAACAGTGTGAAGGAGTAGGAAACATTTTGTCGCGGTGGTTTGAATAGAAAACACTGTAACAAGTCGCGTGACTGCGCACTGAGTACAGCACCTACGAAGCATGGAGCGTGCGGTACACGGCCAGAAGAACAAGAGTCAAGATGAAAAACGGATAGGATATTTGGTAGCAAGATGTTTTGAGGGCATCGCAAACCTGTATAGCTGATTTCTTTAGATTTGGTGTTTTGTATTTTTAAGAGGTGGTTTTATATTTATGGTGTGGAGTGAGGGTCTGGTGTAGTCTGTGAAATGACCAGCTTCTGCCACCACCAAGCAAAAAGCACATTTAGAAGAAAGAACAAAATACAAAACAATTTAAAAACAGCAAGAACAAAATAAAAAACAACTTAAAAACAGAAAGAACAAATAAACAATTTAAAAACAGAAAGAACAAAATAAACAATTTAAAAACAGAAAGAACAAAATAAAAAACAATTTAAAAACTGAAAATAGAACATAAAGATCTTGAAATGCGAAAGACAGGAAAGAATAGATAGAAACACTTACCACTTGATATATGACTACATAATACTCGGCACACAAGAATATGACTTGTTGGGTTCCTCATGGTATGGCCACACTATAAGAAACAATATAATCATACTATAGGAATAATGATAGTCGAACTATAGCCTAGTGAGTCTGGTGAGTGTGACTGTGAGTCTGATGAGCGTGAGTGGTGAGTCTAGTGACTGTGAGTCTGGTGAGTGTGACTGTGAGTCTGGTGAGCGTGATGGTTTAGTACCCAAGGTGTAAAGGCCTGTACTTCCATAACAGTAAAGCTAAATAGCTCCTACAAGCACCCAATCATCCTTGGCTCTCCACCAATAACCAGCACTGTAAGCCACAGCCAAGTCGCACATTATACAGTGTTTCTCAAAACGATTCAAACCCGCGCCATAAAACGATTCAAACCACACTAGCAAAATTAAACAAACCAATAATTCAAAACGTTTCGTACCCGTCACATTTCAGTTCCGTTCGTCCTAACCCTTGATTAATATTGAAAGACTCCCAAACGTCTTCCAAATGTAGTAAGTATAAGGCAATCATCCAGATTTAACATTTCATCACATTGAATTTTTAATAAAGTTGGTGTGAAGCATTACGCCATTTGGTTTGAAAGACTTTGCGAAGGAGTACGAAACATTTTGTCGCGCTGGTTTGAATACTTTTCAAGAACACTGTATCCAACATCTGGTGTACTGATGTGCAGTACGATATCAGAGCGACACGAGTCAAGTTCCCCCACCACTCATGTTCAGCTTATGCTCACGTGCCCAGGGTGTGGCCAACAGCACCATCAGCGCAGTATCGGCCATGAGTATTATCGTGGCCATCTTATCACTTACGCAGCTTTATTTTGGCGGGGCCTGGACTATTGGCTCCACGGAAATCGGCCACATTAAGGCGCAGGCTCTGATGAAGAGCTCGCGTTCGTTTGGTGCCGACGTGGGCCACCCTCGTGAAAACTCCAAGATCCTGTTTGACTTGAATGCAGACTTGACGCCCCTCTTCAACTGGAACACCAAGCAAGTGTTTGTGTACTTGACTGCTGAATACGATGGAAAGTCGCCTGGTTCCTCCAGCACCGTGACTTACTGGGATAAGATCATTACGAGCAAGGACGACGCCAAGATCCAGTTGAAAAACGCCAAGGCCAAGTACTCCGTGTGGGACGTGGAGAAGTCGTTCCGCGGCCGCAATGCCACGTTGAAGTTGCAGTGGAACGTCCAGCCATGGGTGGGGCTCTTGACCTTTGGAGAGACTGCCACGCAGGAGCCTGCCACCTTCAACTTTGCCAAGGTCCAGCAAAAGTCCAAGAAGTGACCAGCGGATTGTCAGTGGACCGGCAATTCTGTATGAATGTACTTCATTACCTATGTATAAGAATCTGTGATCTATACCGATCTATACTGTAAGTGCGCTACCATGAGTTTGTGCAATCTCTACAGCTATGCTTTATAAAGCTGGACGCATGGATAACCTCACTCTCTTAAGTGCTGGATAAAACCATTAGATAATATTCAACAATTATTCCACAATCTGCCTCTTCCACTGTCTTCTGCCACCGAGCACTACACACTGTACAACTCATCATACTTTATATACCTACACTGCTTACTGAGCATAATATTATGCTACCAGTACAGAGTGTGGAGCCACCACTCAAGCTCTATTTCATAGATAGCCTTAATCCATACTATTGATTTAGTGGTGTTAAGTCCGAACCGGACGAGACTACTGCCCTGGTTTTGAGCACTGGTAAACGAATCATACAACAAGCAATGGGTCTACTTTATCATATGACAGGTATCTATGAGTGACTGTATCTATGAGTGACTGTATCTATGCTCTATCAATTCCCAATGCCCAGTATCCAATGTGTATGCTCCATACTAGCTATGTCTTCCCCGGAGCTCTCTTCCCAACTTGCTCAAGGCTCGAATGGCGGTCTTGCGTCGAGAGTGCCGGCTCTCTCCGGCCACAGAGGCCGATACACCCAGGATGCGCTCGATCGCGTTTCGAAACCGCACAATTTGCGGCTGCTCCAGGTTGAAATACAAGAGGTACTCTATAGTTTCGGGGTACCGGTCGTAGAGATCGAATGCTAGCGTGTAAACGCCTTGTGAGCGGGCCTCGATGTACTGCACAAGCAGAGCAGCCACGCCTGGCCTTATGAAGTTACGCGTCCGAATGAGCCGTTCGGGCGTGAAGAACTCGGCGATGTTGTTGAAGAATCGCACCATGGTCCACTGCCGTTCCACGTGCATGTTGTTGAACTGCTGGATCTCGTTGTATAGTAATGCGTGGGGGTTGCGCACATGCTTGAGGTCATTAAGGATCTGCTGGAGCTGAGCAAGTGTTCGTATGTCGTAGTAGTCGTTTAAGATCTTGTAGCGGTCAAAGATGGCGCTGGCCGGCTGTGTTTGGTGCAAGAGTCGAAGAAACACCCGGTAGATGTAGGAAATTTTCTTGAAGATCATGACCTCGGCCCAGTTGCCTGAAACCAAGAACCGTTCGCAGCAGTTGAGCATCACGTCCAAGCGTTGGCCGGGGAGGCCTTGTTGCTTGGCTTCTTGGAGAATGATCGAGAAGATCTCGTTAAACTGGTCTCCAGAAAGCCGGATGTTGCGCCGTACGCAGTTGTGTAGGATCCGCTCGTATTCCTTGACCTCCACCGGCTGGAGATTATACTTTTTCCCGAGCATCTGGAGTTGCACAGTATATACATCTCTGTACTCAAGCTGGAGGAGTTTGGGGAGCAACACAAGGAAGTTCAAGTCGGGTCTTGACTGATCAGGTTGGTGATCTGCAACCTCTGCTTCAGTCTCTGGCGTATGGAACTGGTCCACGATATCATTAAGCTCCGTTAATGCATTGCTCACCAAGGAGGCAGTAACGTTCAAGTTGCCATACGACAAATAAACCTTGCTCATTTCCTTGAGAATGGAGAGCCGGAAATCAAAGCTCATCTTATCGGCCACTTTATCACGGAACTGGTTCAAAAACTGCACAATCAAGTCAATGTTGTCGGAAGTAGTGATGGAAAACCCAGAGAGGATTTCCAAAAGCGGCACGGCGTTCCGTAGAAGCTCCACGTCCAGTAGTTTCTTGGGACGAAGCCTCTCAGAACTGGCCATGAAGTTCTTGGCTCCAAGGTTGAAGCCGTAGATCTCGAAAATCGACTCCAAGAGAACAAATGAATTCTTGAACCCATTTTGGTTGCGCATGTCCATCTTCAAAAGCGCCTGAATCAAGTACTTGTAACTATGAGCAGAGATTTCGATCTTTAAGCTCACCATTTCTCGGTAGTAGTCCAAGACCCGCGAGGTATCCTGAAAAGTAGCGTCTTTCCCCGTGCATTCCCGGAGAAACGGCAAGTAGGCGGCTTCACTGAGCAAGTTCAAGTCCTTGCAATGGCGGAAATAACGGTCGGCAGCACGTTCCACCCTGCCCCCTGCATCCGGCAGTCTCAGCACCAGCAACGAGTTTTTGATTAACTCTACCAAGAGTTTGTCCAAGTTCCTAGGGCTAAGGCTCTTGTTTTCCACCCGCTCGTCTAGAGTTGCCACCATACTTTTGAACTGCTCTTTAAGAAACCACTGTTCCCGTTTATCGGATATCTGCCGGATCCACACCCTATAGTTCTTGACCTGGGCCTTGAATATGAGATTGCTCTGGAACGGCACCTCGCTCTGATGATGGGCCTCGTTGGCCAAGTCATTGGCCTTTTGGAAGTCGCCCATTTTGGTATGGAAATTGATCCCGTAGTAGTATACTCTCTCCGTTAGGAGCTCTGCGTCCTGGGCAAACTGCCATAATCTAAGGAACTCTTTCCTAGAGAAGGTGGCCGTGAAGAACATGATCATCTGCACAATCATATCGGAATCAAGGTAGGTAGTATTGTTCTGGAGCTGCTTCTCAAAGAGCTCTTCGATCGCCTGCATGGCCACCTTGACATTGCACTGGAAAAGCTTTATTAGCAAGACCTCACCCTGGATGCGAGGGATGTACTTGGAGTCGATTTCCAGCTTTTCAACCCGTGCCATGAAATCGTCACGGTACTCGAGGGCCCGCGTGTAGTCGTTGTTATTGATACAGGCCCGGATGATGCCCCGGAAAATGGGGTAAGTGGGCTGGAGGTGCCGTTTCTGCATCTGTACATAGAGTCGCTCGACCTCTTTCTGGCTTCCCACCGAGGCCAACGCTCCAATCACCACCGAGTAGTGGATCACACGCGGAAGGTCTTTTTTCCCGTACATGTCCTCGAACTGTTGCTGCAAGAGCTTCCAGTTTTTCGTGCGCTCATTGACTTGGAGTAGTAACACAATCTGCTCGTCGTCCTGGAGAGACAGGAACGCGGAGTATTTTTCAATGGCCTGGTCCGGTTTTTTTTGATGGATGTATGCTTTCATCACCGACGTAAGATCCTCACTTATGAGCGTATCCTGGTCTTGCTTGAACTGAAACACCTCTATGGCCAAATCGGGATTGGCGGTGCTGGCGGCCCTCATGGCTTCCGATAGGAGACGGTGATACCCGTCTTGTGGAACCACCAGCGTGATTGTCTTTTGTAGATCCAGAAGATGCCCCGGGTTTTCCCCATTGCCTTTGCTGTGTGCAAGAAGCAAGCGCCAGGCCTTTCTATATACAATATGGCGGCCAGAAAAGGTAAGCAGCGGGTCCCGGTCGATCATGGTGATGTAGTGCACACAACGCAGAATGATTTCGGGCCCAGCAGTCCCGTAAAGAAGGCTTTTACGGAGGAGAATGGCGTTGAGCTGGTGTTTCTGGTCCGTGGAGTAGCGAGTGCTCAGGAGAAACGATTCCATGGACTCGTGGTTATGAGAGAGCTGGCCCCGGTTCATTTTTAGCTGCAACACTTGCATCACCGTAAAGGCCCAGCTGGGGAAAATACCCAGGAAAACATCGGCAGAAACACCGGTGTCCAGGGATTCATGCAATTGTCGAAGACGGCTCTCCTGCAGGACAAAGAGGTCGTGGAACGCATCATAGTCACCTCTATTCATCATCAAATGCACGAATTTCTCGTGGCTAGCATATAAATGTTTCTGTAGGGAGATGCTCGGGTCTGGGTTCGACGCATCAAACGCCAGTCGCCATGTCTGTAGCAAGAACTTATATGCCTGAGGTCCATAGTCACTCAGAGCCAAGTCAATTGCCGCCAAAAAAAGCAGGTGCACCGAAGAATCAACAATCTTTCGCTTGCGGATGTTGAGCAACACCTTCAGGAGAATTTCGTCGTCTGAAAGCACCTTTTCAATGTCACTAGACGCCAACTTGTTGGCAGCAAAGTACGGTTGCGTAGCGTAGGGCCTGAGCAGGGGGAGAGGCCGGGAAAACGAAGACTGCAGTAGTCTACACACAACGCGATGTAGTAGACGCCAGCGAAAATGGGCGTACCGACCCATCCGTAGTAGTGTGTGCATATCCCTAGGGCCTCTTGTGGGGGGAGCGGGTCGTTAGCTGTGGTTGAGAAGAGATATATTTTTGGGGGTATTATATGCAGGACGTGAAAAATGCACCACCACCGATATTCAGACAACGGGTTTGGAGACGTAAGGGGGTGGGGGATTCGGATACCGAAAATTGGCTGTGATCTTTTATTCTTCGTCCTTTTTTTTTGGTTGTGTGGTGGTAACAGCATGGTTTGTGAAGTAGATGGTGTGTCACGTGACCACAGTCTAAGGCAGCGACGGTGCAAAGCAAAAGAGTGCAGATAAGGAGGTGGGAATTTGGGGAGTTAGGGGTTGAAGACTTTGGGGTTAGAGAGAGAGGAGACAGAATGGAAGCAGGAAGAGGAAGGAGAAATGGAGTAGGGTCAGTGGTGGACGAAGAGCAAGGTGATGGGTATATGCAGGACCAGAAAGAGAAAAGTGGGCTAAAAGAGTTTTTTTTCAGATTTTATGAATGATTTAGGACAGTGGAATTCTTTTTAAGCAGGTAAGTGGTTTAGAGTCTGGTTTTGGAGAGAGTAGAGGGGAGAGGCAGGGGAAGAAGTGGAGGTACATGCAGGACAACCAGATCTGTTTATCAGAGCACGCTTCAACCCAAAGTATCCGGGCCTTTACTATTTTTTTCATGAAAGAGGAAGCAAGAGCTCGGATAGGAAAGAAACTGGAATTACGAGAAGCCCACGCGTCCGATTTATGTCTAATGGACGGGGTGATGAGAGGGACAACTTCCATATATTATCTGGTGCTCAAGACCTCAACACTATGGAAGCATGTAACAATGAAACCGGTCTGGAACCATTCCTTAAGCATTTTTTGCAGCTGCTGACTTCAGAAAAAGTGCAATCTTGATTTTGCAAAGTGCCCGTCAGACATCGATGCGTGTGTGGAGAAACCAGAGGAAGGGTCTGGAGGTTTTAGGAAAGAAGGACCAGGGTCTGTCCAAATACACAGTCAGAGACGAAATTGAGAGGTTAAAAAGGTGTGACAAGAAACGAGCCAGAGGTGAGGTAAAACCAAGTCTCGGATTGCTCTACTAACTAACAATTTACTCCACTAATTAGTTTACTAGTTACCCCACTAAGTAGTTTACTAGTTACCCCACTAAGTAGTTTACTAGTTACTCCACTAAGTAGTTTACTAGTTTCTCCACTAAGTAATTTACTAGTTACCCCACTAAGTAGTTTATTAGTTTCTCCACTAAGTAGTTTACTAGTTACTCCACTAATTAGTTTACTATTATTGGTAAAGTATAAGATGTTAAATTTATGTTTAACCTAAATCAAGTAAAAGGTTATAAAAAATTATTCTTGATTATTTTATTTCTGCTTCTTATTCTTTTATTGAAAAAATGGTTCTTTCGAATGTGGATTTATATATCAACAATATCTGCATTAGTGTCGCTTTCATTTTAGTTGCTATATTATTCTACCTTTTGATTTAGAAATGTCCCAACTTTATAGTTTTAATAAAAAGTTAAATGCCTTAATTGATAAGTATTATGGTGAGTATTCTTTTCAGATATTCATTTTGATAAACATTTAAGGATTCTGATGGATTGAGTTCTTCATTTGATTCAATATCAGAAGAAGTCACAATTTGGCTATTGAGGGTATTGTTAAATTAACTCCATATCAATAAATAAATAAATTTATAAAAGATAAAAGTTCGGGTTATAAGTTTATAAGGAGAGACTGCTGTATTCCTTAAAATATGCAATAATGAATATAACTCCAACTAAATAAATTCTAATTGAAAGAGGATTAACAGTATCTGAAATCAAGATTAATAGATTTTACCCACTAATTAGTTTACTAGTTACTCTACTAGCGACAACTACCAACTACCAACTACTTACTCTTTACTCTAGACTTTACCACGTCTTTGAAAATCCATGAAACCACTAGTACAGTGTACTGCCATGGTTTTCTGCTTGTAGCTGTACTCCACTGCTGCACTTAGTTCCTTTTCCGTGCTCTCTGCTCCTTTTCTCGCTGTTTCTTTGCTCGAGGGTATACCAGTGATCCTGCGAACCTGGGTTGGGTAATTTATACAATTTCCATAGCTCATACCCCAGTTCACTAAATCAAAGCACTCATTTGCTTAATTCACTGGTCATCAATTTTCAAAATATGCAGCACCAGAATTTCCAATACTTCCCACTGTTTTACTACTACAATACTGATTAATGATACTAGTATTAGGGGGGTAATCTTAATACACTAATATTAATACACTAATATTATTTTACTAATATTAATACACTAATATTAATACACTAATATAAATACACTAATATAAATACACTAATATAAATACACTAATATAAATACACTAATATAAATACACTAATATAAATACAATAATATAAATACAATAATATAAATACAATAATATAAATACACTAATATTACATGATATGGGAAGATGGAATCCCTTTAGTGCTACAAGTACTTCTCTCCAAATTCTTCCTTTCAAAATCCACTTCTCCAAGCTTCACTCTAAACCGCCTTTCAACTCTAAAAGCTGTGTTTAGATTTTTGGTTGCAGCTCCAATATTGCTCACTGATACAGTGTTTTTGAAAACGATTCAAACCAGCACGACAAAATGTTTCGTACTCCTTCACACAGTCTTTCAAACCAAATGTTCACACCAACTTTCATTAGGATTCAATGTGATGAAATGTTGAATCTTAGGGGTGTACGGGTTCGAAAAACTCTGTACAGTGATTTTCATAACTATTCAAATGAGCGCAGCAAAATGTTCAAACACACTAGCAAGATTAAAAACTGATAGTCAAAAAGTTTTGTACTTATGACTAAAAAATGCTAAGGATCAAGGACTTGAAATAAGCGGTTTATGTGAAGTCTTAATTAAATATTCAAACAGTAACTTTTTGAATTGTCGGTTTGTATAATTTGCTAGTGTGGTTTGAATCTTTTTAGCGTGCGGGTTTGAATTGTTGAACTTGAGACATTAGTATGCATGAGTGTACTGCATGGGATGAATGGATCAGCCCACGTGAGAGTACTGCATGCTCAAG
>NKZA01000093.1:0-64814 GCA_002374405.1 Metschnikowia cubensis | reverse complement strand
CAAAAACTCCCGGTTTTGCAGGAGTTTGTGGACGTACGGATCGTAGTACGTGTCTGTGATGTCATGGATGTCCTGGGCCGGTTTATTTTGTCGCTTTGGTTTGTTTAAGTGCGCTGGTTTGTTTAAGTGCGCTGGTTTGAATAGTTTTGAAAAACTCCGTATTTCAAAAAGTTTCTTACAGTGTTTTTGAAACTATTCAAACAAACGAGGCAAGATGTTCCAAACTGCTCCGCACAGTCTTGCAAACCAAACGTTCACACCAACTTTAAATTCAAAGTGATGAAATGTTGAATCTGATGATTGCCTTATATGTATTAAATTCAGGAGTGTTGCAATATTAGTCAAGGCTCAAAACCGGCTCAAAACCGGCTCAAAACCGAGAGGAAAAGTGGAACGGGTACGATACGTTTTGAATTATTGGTTGGTTTAATTTGCTAGTATGGTTTGAATGGCTTTAAAGCTCGGGTTTGAATAGTTTTAAAAAACACTGTACCGGTGTCACTTCAGTTCAGTTTGTCTTAACTCTTGATCAATATTGAAAGACTCCCAAATGTCTCCAAATGTCTCCAACTATACTCCATACAGTGTTTTTCGAAACTATTCAAACCAAAGCAGCAAAATGGTTCCCAATTCTCCCAGTCTTTCAAACCATGGAGTAAGAGTCTGATACCATCCTTCATTAGAATTCAATATTCCGAAATGTCGAATCCAGAGTGTCTTACAGTGTTTTTGAAAACTATTCAAACCAGCACCACAGAATGTTTCGTACTCCTTCGCACAGTCTTTCAAACCACACTAGCAAATTAAACAAACCAAAAATACAAAAAGTTACTGTTTTGAATATTGAATTAAGACTTCACATAAACAGCTCATTTCAAATCCTTGATCCTTAGCTTTTTTTAGACATAAGTACGAACCTTTTTGACTTATCAGTTTGTTTAATTTTGATGCGCTCATTTGAATACAGTGTTTTTGAAATCTATTCAAACCAGTGCGATAGAATGTTTCAAACTGGCCCGACAAAACGATTCAAACCAAGAATTCAAAAGTTACAGTGTTTTTGAAAACTATTCAAACCAACTCGATAAAACGATTCAAACCACACTAGCAAATTTAACCAACCAATAATTCAAAAAGTATCGTACCTCTTCAGTTCGGTTCCTTTCGGTTTTGAGCCCTGACTAACATTTCAAGACTCCTGAATTTAATACATATAAGACAATCCTCCAGATTCAACAATTCACAATCTTGAAATCTAATGAAAGTTGGTGTGAACATTCCCTTTTGGTTTGAAAGACTATGCGAAGGAGTACGAAACATTGTGCCGCGTTGGTTTGAATAGTTTCGAGAACCACTGTACAGTATTTTTGAAAACCATTCAAACCAACACAGCAAAATAGTTTCGTACTCCTCTGCACAATCTTTCAAACCAAATATTCACACCAACTTTCATTACAATTCAAGCTTCTGAAATGTTGAATCTGGAGTATTGCCTTATATATAATAGATTTAGGAGTCTTGCAATATTCTTCAAGGGTTAAGACGAAAGGAACTGAAGTGTGACGGGTGGGAAACTCTTTAAATTATTGGTTTGTATAATTTGCTAGTGTGGTTTGAATCTTTTATTCGTGCGGGTTTGAATAGTTTCGAGAAACACTGTACCAATCCTCTCCAGTTTTGTTCTGTTCGTTCTGTTCTTGACTGGTACTACAAGACCAAAATGTAGATATGACGCAAACCCCCAGATTCAAGATTTAAGAATATCGAATTTTATTAAAGTTGGTGTAAAACATTACGCCATGGTTTGAAAGACTGAGAGGGGTACGAATGTTTTTGAATCATTGGTTTGTTTAATTTTGCTGCGTTAGTTTGAATAGAGTTACAGTGTTTTTGAAAAGTATTCAAACCAGCACCACAGAATGTATCGTACTCCTTCGCACAGTCTTTCAAACCAAATGTTCACACAAACTTTAATCAAAATTCAGTGGGATGAAATGTTAAATCTACATGATTGTCTAATGGGTAATAAATTTAGGAGCCTTGCAATATTAGTCAAGGTTCAAACCGAAAGGAACTGAACAGCAAGGCGTACGAAACCTTTTGAGTTATATTGGCTTGTTATTTTGCTAGTGTGGTTTGAATTGTTTTATCGGGGTTTGAATAGTTTTTAAAAACACTGTATGTATTAAATTCAGGGGTTTTGAAATATCAGTCACGGCTCAAAACGGACGGAACTGGGTACGAATCTTTCGAATTTGTGGTTGGTTTAATTTGCTAGTGTCGTTTGAATTGTTTTATCGGGGTTTGAATCGTTTTAAAAAATACCCTAACACAATCTTCCAGATTTAACATTTCAGAATAGTGACTTCTAGTGAAATTACTATTTGTTTTCAAGTATGTAAAGGAACACAAAATATTTGGTGGTGCTGGTTTAATAGGCTTCAAAATACTGTACTTAAGATCTCACATAAACAGTTATTTTCAAATCCTTGTCCTTTGCAATTATTGTGAGGAAACGTATTTTTTCAACTAGCGGCTTGCTGCATATAAGCGCGCACCGCCTGCATATAACCGTCAATCCTACACACAACCATCAATCCTACACACAATCATCAATCCTACACACAATCATCAATCCTACACACAACCATCAATCCTACACACAATCATCAATCCGGCACACAACACATGCCGCAGTATCTCCATGGTCGGCTTTCTCCACACTCTCTTGATTATGTACACCCACCATGAGTCTTAATCCCCACTTCAAACCCCGCAACCTCGTGGCATACAACTTTGCTGGCTTTGCCTGCATCCTGCTCGCGGTCTTCCTCCTGTCGTCGCAGCCTTTCTACCTCTCTGATGTCATAGGCATTGAGCCCCACAAAATCGGCCATGCCATAGGCTCCTTGACCATAGTGGATGAACTTACAGCCATTGCGGTGGCTCCGCTTTTGGGCACATTGGTGGATTGGGTCAATGGGCATGCGTGGCAAAATCCCCGCTTGGGCTCGGGGCCTCGGGTGTCCGAGTTGGCGGCGTTTATGGTGGTAGGTATTTCCTTTTTGGGCTATGGGTTGGTGGCTAAACGAACGTTTCCGGAACTCTACTTTTTTCGGGCGCTTTTTGCCGTGGGGATGTCTGGAGTGATGAGTGTGGCTGTAGTCATGCTCCATGAAGCCAATAATTCCGACTTCGAATGGTCCGAACTACGGTTCTGGAGAAAAAACGGACCCGGCAGTTACCTGCGCCTACATGCAGGAAATCACCTTGAACATGTTTCTGACATTGATTCTTCTACTACAAGCACCGAGAAGAATGGAAAGCTCTCGGCATTGCTTGGCATATGTACGGGGCTTGGAGCCATTTTCTCGGTGTCGCTCTTTTTGACACTTCCGATTCGTCTTTCCGAATGGAATCCTGCATGGAGCACCCGCCTCTGTCTCCAGACCACATATTGCATTCTCGGAGCTGTGGCCATGGTTTGTGGTTTCATAGTGTATTTGCTTGGATATGACTGCATTAAAAGGCGAAGGGAGGCTGGAAGAAGCCCGAATGCCGATATGCCCGAGCACTCCTATTGGAAACTCATGGCCGACGCCATACAGGTGTCCAAAAACAGCAAAAAATTGCAGTTGGCATATACGGGAGGGTTCGTAGCCCGCGCAGCCACCGTGACGTCGCTGATATTCATTCCGTTGATGGTGTACCAATATTATACCAAAAATGGACTCTGTGGGACTGCAGATAAGCCCACGGCCACAGGAAACTGCTATAATGCATATATTTTTCTGGCCATACTTACTGGAGTATCGTCTACCGTCTCCCTTTTGTTGACGCCGATTTGGGGAATTCTTATTGATTCCAAGAAATATGGGTGTGGGAAAGCACTTTTATATTCAGGAGTGCTAGGCTCGTTCGGCAGTTTTGTTCTTTGCATTCTTGGCAGTGGAAGTCAAGTTTACGATCCACGCAATTTCGGGTGTTTTCTTGCGGTGTGTTGTATGGGAACGGCACAAATCGGCGTAGTCATCTCGTCCATGAGTTTGGTCAGCCGTGCAGGAAAAGCCCTCCAGGAAGAGCACCGGGTTATTGGCAGTATTACTGGGCTCTACAGTTTGAGTGGTGGAGTGGGCATTCTTTTGGTGGCCAAGGTGGGAGGAGCATGGAGTGATCGCTGGGTGTTTGGGCCGTTCTTGGTGCTTGGAGTGTTGTACCTGGTATTGGGCTGTGCAGCCGCATTGATGGAGCGGAGGAGTGTCCAAGCTGTACAGGTGTAGACCTGGCTCTAGGGCACCTTCATATACATTTGGTTCCACGAAGTACTCTAATCTTGGGTACTCTAATGCTCTAATGCTGGGTACTCTAACCCTGGGTACTCTAATGCTCTAATCCTGGGTACTCGAATCCTGGGTACTCGAATCCTGGGTACTCGAATCCTGAGTACTCTATAAGCTCTATATCCTTATGGTGGTCCTGCATATACGCCCATGTCTTATACAATTTCTGCAAAAGAGTTGTGGGCAAAAAATACGATTGGGCAGAACCAATTCTCGAGAACAGTTTCAAGCAATTCCACAATGGCCTTGCATGAACGGGGCATTTCGGTGCCCTTCAGCCTCATGTCCACATATCGGCGGCCAGGTTCACTTCCAAAGTTTCCAGCACCCGTTTACATGGCAACTAATTCCTCATAGTAACCCCACAAGGTGCCATATACTTCCAGACTGGATAGGAGTGCAGTGTAGTAATATTGTCAGATCCACAATAGGTAGTTCTATTTGAGAGTTTGAGTAGACTTTGGTAAGTTGGAATTGTTATGGCAATGGTCTTTTTAATTTCCAAATGTGGTGTTCAGCTTTCGTCTTAGTCACTTATATTGTTTAGACTATAACTCAGTGAACTCACAATTGATATCGCTCATGTCTGGGATCCTCTAGACGTAGTAGTCCAGAGAAAAGTCAACATTCTGTCTATTCATTTGTCTGTTCAGTCCGTCTATTCATTTTTCTATTCATTTTTCTATTCATTCTGTCTCTTCATTCTGTCTATTCATTTGTCTATTCATTCTGTCTATTCACTTTGTCTATTCAGTCCGTCTATTCATTCTGTCTATTCATTTGTCTATTCATTTTTCTATTCATTAGTCCATCATAATCGTCTTCCAAAAGATCTTGCCCAAGAATAGAAGAGACCTTGAACGAGAGCCATAGAAGCTTAACTAGATCTTTGTATCTTCAAGAATACCCCACATTGTTTCATTGGATGTCTTGCAAGAGCATGCCGTAGCCACACATGTCACATGTTCCAACAAGTTCAACATTCTACCCCTGCATGAGTAAAGCCTTTCTGCCTTATCCCAGGAATCTCCAGGAATCTCCAGGAATCTCCAGGAATTTCCGGAATCCACTTGGTGGCCCGCGTCGCTTGACTTATAGTGTTTTTGAAAACTATTCACCAGCCGCACAAAATGTTTCGAACCAAGAAGATAGAATGATTCAAACCAGTGCACCAAAACGATTCAAACCAATAATTTAAAACATTTCGGACCCCTCCAGTTCAGTTCTGTCCGTTTTGACTCTTAGACTCCCAAATGTCTCCCAAATGTCTCCCAAATGTCTCCAAATGTCTCCAAATGTCTCCCAAATGTCTCCAAATGTCTCCAAATGTCTCCCAAATGTACTACATATGAAGCAATCTGCCAGATTTAACATTTCAAAACATTGAATTCTGATGAAAGTTGGTTTAAAGCATTACCATTTGCTTGAAAAACTGCGCAACGGCATATGAACATTTTAAATGATTGGTATACGGTGTTTTGAACAAAATATTTCGTACTCCTCCGCACAGACTTTCAAACTAAATGTTCACATCAACTTCAATCAAAATTCAATGTGATGAAATGTTATTTTAAAGACTGTCTAATAGGTAATGAATTTAGGAGTCTTGCAATATTAGTCAAGGCTAAAAACCGGCTCAAAACCAAAAGGAACTGGAGTGAAAAGCGTAAGATACTTTTTAAATGATTGGTTTGTTTAACATACTAGTGTCGTTTGATTCGTTTTGCTGCTCTCGTTTCAATGGTTTCGAAAAACACTCTATGTGTACCGTTTCCTCTCATCACCAACCATCAACGAATACAAAACTTAGAACTGAACGCTACAACAAGACTCAGTATTGTTATGCCTGTATGGTTATATGTACTCGACATACTACTTATTTGTTTTCGGAGCTGACTATATACTAAAATGATTATGCTTTTTAAATCCTGATCACTAGTACAATATATTTCAAATCGATTCAAACCCGCACGATAAAATGATTCAGCCCACACTAACATAATTAAGGAAACCAATGATTCAAAAAGTTACTGTTTTGAATAGTTAACTAAGACTTCACATGAACCGCTTATTTCAAGTCCTTGATCCTTAGTCCGTTTTGAGTCAGAAGTATATAACTTTTCGACTTATCAGTTTGTTTAAATTGGCTAGTGTGGGTTGAACATTTTGTTGCACTCGTTTGAATAGTTATGAAAAACACTGTAGAAAGTAGCTTTTACTTGGATTAATGGGAAACAGAGAATAGGTCTTGGAACTTCTTCAGGAAAAGGCTTTTGGTACTTCTTGGGTGCCCTCGGGTGGGCCACGTCCGAAACGCCGGGGAATCCAAATGTGTCCTGATACAGATTGCCCTTTAGATGCACGCGGAGAAAATTTGGGTATACCTCATTGGGACTCCGACACTGTTGGGACTTCACAGACAATGATGAATAGAGACTTTGTGGTGAATGAGGGTGGGGTGGTTGGGACTGGTGTTGTGGGCAATGGGGTTCCATTTTGGAAATCCCCTTCGTTAAGAGCTAAATACAAGCGTGCTACTTTAACGGACGCTTTGAAGGATCTGGGCTACCTCAAGAAAAGCGCTTCTTCTTGCTTTTAAACAGGAGAAATGCAGAAAAGATTCCATTCTTTTTGATGCCGTTGAAGATTGGAAACATGTTGGGACTTTGCAAGGTATTCCAGCATAAAATTCCTTATGATGAAACGAGCAAAAGATATTTGCTTACGTTTATGTCCACCTACTCATTGTGCATAAGTAGATTTTCCAGTTAACATTTTGTTACGTACATCTTTAACTTATCAAATATGATGCATTTATATATCTGTAGTAAAACCAATTTTGNTTGTGCATAAGTAGATTTTCCAGTTAACATTTTGTTACGTACATCTTTAACTTATCAAATATGATGCATTTATATATCTGTAGTAAAACCTATTTTTCATTTTTTTTATGACAAACGTGACTCGAACACGTATTATAGTATTGGAAGTACCAGAGTTTAACCTAATTAACTTATTGTCACTTTCTCTTTCCCTGCTATATAGGANTTAACATTTTGTTACGTACATCTTTAACTTATCAAATATGATGCATTTATATATCTGTAGTAAAACCTATTTTTCATTTTTTTTATGACAAACGTGACTCGAACACGTATTATAGTATTGGAAGTACCAGAGTTTAACCTAATTAACTTATTGTCACTTTCTCTTTCCCTGCTATAAAGGTTATCAATCGTCTTAAAGAAGCCGGTTTTTGTGATGGAATGGGAAATCCTATTCCTAATTTTAGATATTTAAGATATCCTCAATCGGAAAAAATACTTAATGGGTTCAAGTATATACAAGAATTATAAGCATAGGCGGTTACATCCCTAGGTTCGTATTTTTCAGTTTTCGTGTTCTCATTTAGATGCTTGCTCAAATAATGTCTGGCAATACCAGAATTACTCATTTATTTCCTGCTATACCATTTATAAATTTATTAGATAATATAAATATTGGAGATACATAACTTTTTATAAAAGAGTTCTTGAATATGTATATGAATTTGCACTGATTCATGGTTGATACAGTGTTTTTCCAAACTATTCAAACCCGTAAGATAAAACGATTCAAACCACACTAGCAAAATTAAACAAACCAATAATTAAATGAGTTTGGTACCCCTTTAACTCCATTCTGTCCGTTTTGACCTTATTAAAAGACTCCCAAATGTCTCTCAAATGACCCCAAATGTCTCTCAAATGACCCCAAATGTACTACTTGTGAGGCAATCCTCCAGATTCACAATTCAGAATCTTGAATTCTAATGAAAATTGGTGTGAACATTTGGTTTGAAAGACCATGCGAAGGAGTACAAAACATTTTGCTGCGCTGGTTTGAATAGTTTTCAAAAACACTCTATAGATCAAGCTATCAGAAGTGAAATACCAGTTTTTGGTCTTAACAAAATTTCCTTGGAGAGCTCTAGCCAAAAACTGGTGCTTAGGTCCTGCCAGTTAGTGCTCTGGCTGATTGGCCGTTATCAACTGTTGCCGAAAAAGGTATTTCTGGCATTGACTGAGCTGTTGGAGGCGGAAGAAACCACTGATATCTTTTCTCCTCACAAGGGAAATTGTGGATACTTTACCAGGGAAGGAAACATCGCCTAGGACTTTTCCAGTATCGGGATTAAGGTCCCGGTGGGCAACTTAATTTCCCAAAACAACGGAATATGTTGTTTGGGCGTTGTGGAGAGCAAAAGGTCTGGTACAGTGCAACATGCTAATTTGGGACTCCATTTCTACACTATGCCTACCTCATTGTTGACTTGGAGCAAAAGGAGGTTTCAAGGGCCCAGGCTAAATTCTCCAAACCAGAGGAATTCGGGGTGATCAGCTCCTCCGTTTTGAGGGCCGTGAAAGCTGCGAACTATACGTCTATTTCAGTGGTCACATATTCTAGTAAGCCAACTGGTGCTGAAATTGAGATTGAAAGCGATGACTGATTCAGATTCCGAGGAACTCAGGATTTGAGAAGGTTCTGAGTCTGAATTTTGGGGGAGAATGCACTGAGTGGATCGATACATACTGGCAAACCCCACATTTTTGGTATTTTGGCCTTTCTTTTTCTGGTAAAATGAAGAAATTGGCTACTTTTACAAAGACTCAGATGCTGGTAGCCTCAAATTACTGGCCTATTGCTATGGATTGAAGCCTTCAGTTTGAGTAACAGCAATTCTGGGGTCTTCAATTCGATTTTTTTGGCTATTTTCATATACTCTTTAATGGTGTAGATTCAGAATGGTTTTTTTGCCAGGTTAAACGCTATTAAAGCTATGCTCCACTTGCGTTGAAGAGATTACAACGATGGACTGGGGGACCATCATTTTGCAGTTTACTTTGCATGCACAACGCAGGGCGCACGCGAAAAATTCATGCGCAACATACTACTGAACGCATCCTAGGTCATTGCAAGAGCCAGTGATTGGCCACCATTCGCCCCACATGCTCGAGGTTCTTCTCACCGTCATCCCCTCCCTTTGCTGGATGGTTTTCCGGTGCTTCCAGCTTTTGCTGGCGCCCGCAGACCGCTTGGCCCGTCAGTTGAACATCCAGATCCCTCATACGCCCATCATCAGTGTCCATTCCATCGGCGAACACGACATTTCGCTCCACTGGCACATTTCTACACAACCCGAAGAAAATATCTTTTTTGTGGTGTTGGTGAATGGGCAGGATGCTGGAACTTTGGCACATACCTGCGTTAAACTCAACAATTTGCATAAAAACACCGTCTACAAGATCCAGATTTTGGCTGTTAACGTTATCAACAACTTCCGATCCGAGTCGCCACCTGTATACGTTCGTACCGCAGGTCTGGACGTCGATTTGCCCAACATCAGCCCCAAGACAGACGCGTTGGCTCGCAGCAGCATAGAAATCGACCCTTCCGAGGTCAAAAATATCACCACAGAGCAGCAATTGGTGTCATATTTATCAGCAGCTCAAGGCGAAATTGCCAAGATCATCAGCGATTCCGCCGCTTTTCTGCATCGCCAGCAAGACGAGGAAATGGCTCTCCAAAGTGAATACCAGAGGTGCAAAAAAGAGCTTGAAGAAGGCCACGAGTTCTGGACAAAAAAAGGCCTGGACTTGAAAGGCTTAGAGAAAAACAAAGACTCTTTGGCTTTCCGGAAACTCAAACTCTCCAAGATTTTGAGGAACTACGAATTGCGGAGAAACATCCATGCGCGGAAAATCTCCGAGTTGAAGGTGAAGCTCAAGAAATCCAACGAAAAAGCGCTCCATTTGCAGCACGTGGCGGTTTCCGAACGGTCCAGAATCAAGCAGGCGCTCACGGAAAGTCATGGCGAGCTTGGCCGGTTGAAAACGCAAATCTCAGACGTTGAACATCTGCTTTCGGCAACTGTGCGCGAGAAGACAGAAATCGAAACCATTTATGCTCAGCTCCAGCCTCTTGTTAATCACTTTGTGAAATCTATCCTCCAGCAGCAAAGCCCAGAAGAACCAGAGACGTTGACACGCACGCAAACAGAGGCCGTTTTAGCGAAAGATGGACGGTTGACCGAGTTAGGAGCCCTGGTCGCAGCGCAAATCGTCCAGCTCCAGCCTGAATGGGCCGCCGATTTCAACCACCACCTCGATACTTTGGCTGCTCAAGAAGACGCATGGAAGAAAACCTTTCTGGCCCATTTACGCAAGTACATTGCCTTGCACAATAGCATAGAAAGTGCTCGGTATGCTGAGGACCCTGCTTATATACCGGCGCCGCTTTCAGAGTACCAGGCCAGCGTCGAATTCGGCGGTTTTTCCAATGCCTTGAAAGATGACACGGCTGCTCCCAACTCTGTACCTTTTGAAGATGTCCGGAGTGCATACCACGCCGACCTTGGCCCAGCTTATCAGTCAATGGAATCTCTGTCCATGGCTACAATGGGAAACGGCTCTCTAAATGGACTCCACAATCCTATACATGGGCTCCACGCCTCGGTGAATGGCCTCCAGTCTGAACCCATGGCCCCAGTTGTCCTGCACGATTCCCTCACCGCGTCTCTCCAAAGTGACCTCCACTCCATCTCCTCCAATATGCACGCGGTGCAGAGTTCCCTTCCTCAAGACACACTCGACGCTAAAATGCTCGAGGCCAAGCGGCTCGAGGCCAAGATGCAGTACGCCTACCCCGGCTCCTTGGAAGACCCAGCGGGCTTGTACGGACGTGGTGGCGGGTCGTACATGGACTATGGTGCGCAGGTGCCCATGCAATCCAACATGTACACCAACAGCGACACATTTGGCAGCGGCAGGAACATTTATTCGGACCCGTACCTCCACCTGCCGGTGAGCGAGCCGTCGACGTCGTACTCCGGGGCCATTCCTGTACAGAGCAACATGCTGAGCTCCATGTGGGGCTCCAATGTGCAGCCCGGCTATATGGACCCGCGCAGCCCATACTCTGGACTTTCGCTTCTGCCACCCATCAATGTGGACCCGATCAATCTGCCGCTTTCCCAAAACGGCAATATGGTAGAGAATGGGCTTTTCTCCAATTTGATCCTTCCTTCGTCGCACAACAACATCTGGCTGAATAAGCCTTCGAGCATTAAACTCGGCCATAGCCACCTGGTGTCTAGTGGCAGCACGATCTGGCGGGATGCAGGGAAACGAGATTTTTCTCCGTCGTCAGGGTTTGCACCCGAGTTTCTGCCCTTTGCTGCAGACCCCGAGCCGGACAGAAGACGCCACAAGGAAAAGTGACGAGGAAATGGGTGGCCGTTGGAGTGCATGGCTGCGGCCGGTATATAGTGCGCATGGAAAGTATCTGCTGACGCTAGTCTGAGTAGGTTTCGCGGCGGCGTGCATATCAAGTTAGCGAAGCCCCGCCAGTATGCAGTCCCGTGGGAGCGAGCAATTTCCCGTTTTCGACATTAGCGCATAGGGCGCATCTGGCGCACACCACGCCTCGGCTACCTCGGAGACTGGGCCCCCGGTTGCGAGCCCCGCCCCTCGAGGCGCAGGGCATAATCCCCTATAACCTTGAGAGGCACTTTGGACAAAACCATCTCCCGCATACAGGCGCGGCAACGCAGCATGCGGCAAATCCATTAGTCATACATACTACTTAAACGACACTACAAGCTGCTCTTCTTTTCTGAAACACCCTTTTCCTGCCCCTCCATCCGATGACCTTCGACGCCCTGCCCGACCCCCAGGCCCAAGAGGTCTTTCCCACTTATAACGACTTCCGTAGCGATACCTTCACCGTCCCCACTAACGCCATGAACCAGGCCCTCATTTCAGGCTTACAGAATGGCTCGCTAACACTCGGTGATTCCGTGTACAAAGAGGACCAAAAGACGTTGGAGCTCGAGCACATGATGGCAGACATTTGTGGCAAAGAAGCTGCCCTCTTCTGTGCCTCCGGTACGCTCTCCAACCAGATCGGCCTAAGAGCAAACCTTTACCAGCCACCATACTCCATTTTATGTGACCACAGGGCACATGTGTTTTTGCACGAAGCAGGCGGGTTGGCGTCGTTATCCCAGGCCATGGTGCACCCCGTGACTCCTGAAAATGGCGACTACCTCACGCTTCAGGATGTGGAGAACAACTATACGCCCAGTGATGGCGATATCCACGGAGCTCCCACCAAAGTGATCAGCTTGGAGAACACATTGCACGGAATTATAATGCCGCTCGAGGAAATCAAGCAGATCTCCCAGTTTGCCCGGGAAAATAACATAAAACTCCATTTGGACGGCGCACGACTCTACAATGCCTCAGTGGAAACCGGCATTTCCATCAAGGAGTATTGTCTGTACTTTGACCTGGTGTCGATCTGTCTCTCCAAGTCGGTGGGAGCACCCATGGGCTCAATTTTGGTGGGATCCCAGCAACTCATCAACACTGCTAACCACTTCAAGAAGCAGTGTGGAGGAGGAATCCGGCAGGTGGGCCTCATGACGTACATGGCTCAATTGGCCATCCAGAACAACGTGCCCTTGATCCAGCAAAGCCACGCGTACGCCAAGGACGTGGCCCGGTTCTGTGCTGAACACGACATTGTTCTTGAGTCTCCTGCAGACACCAACTTTGTCTTTTTAGACATGAAACGTAACCACATGAGTGACGAGTCACTTGTGGCATTTGGCCAGAAACACCAGGTCAAATTGATGGGCAAACGTATCGCATTCCACTTCCAGATCTCCCGTGAGGCTGTGGAGAGACTCAAACTCGCCATTTTGGAGTGCAAGGAAGATGCTCTTCGAAACCCGCAGCACGTCAAGGGTCTGTCGAAGAAGATGTACAATTTTGATGTGGTCAAGAGGCTCCAGGAAGAGGCAATAGACTCGTAAAGGCGTTGGGCACGTGCGGTGCGTCACGTGACGTGACACGTTACGTGACGTGACTCGTGTGACTTACATCTCCGAACCACTATGCCTTCCAGCTCTGCCGCCTGCCACGGGTTTCTGTTGAAGCACTTTTCTGATCGAGTGCAGACTAACGAGTGGGGTGAGTCGATCTCAGTCTGATTGGCTCTTGATGCTGTGTCGGGTCACGTGAGGCCTATTAAGGTGGCATGAGACTTTCGGAGTTTCGGAGTTTCGGAGATTCGGAGTTTGGGACTTTCGGACTTTTGGACTTTTGGAGTCTCTGAGTTTCGGAGTCTCTGAATCTTGTCTAGGCAGCCTCCAACGGTGATCACTAAAGTTCACGATGTTCTCAGTCCAATCAGCCTTACAAGTCTAATGATTCTATTTGAGATTGACCACTCTAGGTGTCCAATTTTGATGGTACTCTTCGAGTTGAGCCTCCCGGAGTTCCAGAGTCTGCAGACTCTCAAAGTCTGGTTTGGTGGTCAGAAAATGCACATGCAGTCCTCATGGAGTGCTTATGAGGTGTGCCTCCCCATTGCCCAACCGGCTTTTGAATCGTCTCACCGCCCATCTTTATCTGTCGCTATCTGTCTCTGTCTCTATCTGTCTCTGTCTCTCCATATGGTGGACTAAAGCAATCACTGCTTAAGACCAAGAATGCATTCCTACACACAACCCTCATTAATCATTAAAGAATCTCTAATCACTAATACACGCAAAAAGCCCATCGATTGGTCAAATTCAGAAATCCAACCAAATGCACTATACGCTTCTAAGCTGCTGCTACACTATGCTAGAGTGGTTTAGCGCCAAAATCCGATTCAAACCACACTAGCAAAGTACACAGACCAATACTCAAAAGGTTTCCTCCTCTTTGAACAGTTTTTCAAACCAAATCGCATACAGTGTTTTTGAAAACCATTCAAACCAACACAGCAAAATGGTTCGTACCTCTTCACACAGTCATTCAAACCAAAAGTTCACACCAACTTTCATTAGAATTCAAGATTCTGAAATGTACAATCTGGAGGAATGCCTTATATGTATTGAATTTAGGAATTTTTCAATATTAATCAAGGGTTAGACCAAAGGAACTGAGGTGTGACGGGAAACCCTCTAAAATATTGGTTTGTATAATTTGCCAGTGTGGTTTGAATTGTTTACCGTGCGGGTTTGAATAGTTTCGAAAAACACTGTAATATCGCCTTCCACTATTCCATAATCGGTAATTTTAAATCTGGAGAATCACCACCTTCCACTATTCCATAATTGAAAATCTCAAATCTGGAGAATCACCACCTTCAAGTGTCATAAAATACTAAAGGAACTGGACCCATGGATACTAATAATCACGAATTAAGTGGGTATTGACATTTAGCAGTAGCACCAAGTAATCAGCTAATTGATATTTTTAACATATAAGTACAGTGTTTTTCAAAACTATTCAAACCCACACAATGAAAGATTCAAACCACACTAGCAAAATTCAAGAACCCAATAATTCAAAAGTTACTGTTTTTAATATTAAATTAAGACTTTACATAAACAGTTTATTTCAACTCCTTCATCCTTAGCATTTTTTAGTCATAAGTACGAACCTTTTTTTAGTCATCAGTACGAACCTTTTTAACTCACCAGTTTGTTTAATTTGGTGGTGTGGTTTGAACATTTTGCTACGCTCATTTGAATAGTTATGAAAAACACTGTATTTCTAGATGGAAAAATAAACCGGCATCATTATTGGAAAGATCTTGTTATGGTGGTAGCTTGTATTGGTTTCCTGAAGCTAGGAGCCGTGTGGTTGATGACTTTTAGAGTGTTACCGAAAGTCTCCACTGGAGAATGGCAAGAGCTGTTCTAGGGGTACGACGTGTGCTAGACGAAAAGGTCAGTTCTGAGGTGGTCAGTTCTGACATTCTAAATTCTGACATTCTAAATTCTGAGATGCTAAGTTCTGAGATGCTAAATTCTGAGATTCTAAATTCTGAGATTCTAAATTCTGAGATTCTAAATTCTGACATGCTAAATTCTGAGATGTTAAATTCTGACATGCTAAATTCTGAGATGGTACTTGTGTAAGCTCGAACCCAATGCCAACGTCCCAAGACGGCCGAAAGCAGTGGTACCACTCAATGTTATCGGCAGCGTAGGCTTCGTAATGTCTATATAGGTAAGGTCCTGCCTATAGTGGACCTAACATACAGTGTTTTTCAAAACTATTCAAACCTGCTCGATAAAATGTATCAACCACACTAGCAAATTAACCAATCATTCAAAAAGTATCGAACCCCTTTCATCCATTCCGTCCGTTTAGACCCTTGGTTGATATTGCAAGACTCCTAAATTTATTACATATAAGACAATCCTCCAGATTCAACAAGTTAATTCTTGAATTCTAATGAAAGTTGATGTGAACATTTGGTTTAAAAGATTGTTTTTTCTTAAAATTATTCAAACCAGCCAGCAAAATGGTTCGTACTCCGTCGCAGTGTTTCAAACCAGATGGTAATGTTTCACAGCAACTCTACAGTGTTTCGAAACTATTCGAACCTGCGCAATAAAATGTTTCGTACCACACTAGTAAAATGTTTCAAATCACACTAGCAAATTTAACAAACCAATGATTCAAAAAGGTTCGTACCCCTTCGCCCAGTCTTTCAAACCATGGCGTAATAGTTTCACACCGTCCTTCATTAGAATTTAATATTCTGAAATGTAAATCTTGAGCATTGCCTATGTAGTATATTTATGAGTCTTACAGCAGTGATGGGGAAACTGCCGGCCCTGTCCATAACCTACTCATCGAAGTTCCACTGCGCACACTCAAACGAAGCATAGCACCGGAACTCATTGCTCAACCCATTCTTGTGTTCAGGCAAAAACGTCGTGAACCGTGTTTCCGGATACGTCTTCTTCATGATGTCTCTCATTCTTTCGCCAGTGGAAGAAATCATCCGGACCTCTTCTCCCACACCTTTGCCTGCAGTCTGCACCAAAAGGTTCCTCGCAGCCTGCGCGGACTTGGTCTGGCACTCTTCCTCCAAGAAAGGAGGGTCAATCAAGATGCGGTGACACTTATGGCGAAGCTCTGCGGGCACGTCGTCGGGGTGGTTATAGTCGTATTTGAAAAAATGCTCCTTTCCCGCCATAACCTCAAAGCGCGTGTCGTACTCCAAGAGGTAGATGTGAGGCGTGGGAAGCTCTTCCTCTGGAATGCGCGTGATGGCTGCGTACACTGCTGGAGCACTGGCAATGACAATCACCGTGTCTTTGGTGGCATCCTCCAAAAGGGCCTTGGCAAGGATATCAGACGTGTTGTCCGAGTACCAGAACTGCGACAATAACTGGAGCGGTATGGAAAGTTTTGAATTATTGGTTTGTTTAATTTGCTAGTGTGGTTTGAATTGTTTTATGGCGCAAGTTTGAATAGTTTCGAAAAACACTGTATCAAAATTCAATGTGATGAAATGTTAAATCTGGTGGGGTTGCCTTATATGCAGTACAGTCAGAGTCATTTGGGAGTCTTGCAATATCATCAGTCAAGACGGACGGAAGGGAGGTATGAAACTCTTTTAATTATTGGTTTATTTTATTTTGCTAGGGGGTTTGAATTTATATAATGCGGGTTTGAATAGTTTTCACTGTACAGAAATACCAGTATATACTAATGGAGAAATACCAGTACAGTGTTTTCCAAAACTGTTGAAACTACCGTGCTAAACCGATTCAAACCACACTAGCAAATTAAACAAATCAATAATTGAAAGAGTCTCGTACCCCTTCACTCCAGTTCCTTTCGGTTTTGAGCCCTGACTACTATTGCAAGACTCCTGAATTTATTAAATATAAGGCAATCCTCTAGAATTAAGATTCCAGAATGTTGAATTCTAATGAAAGTTGGTGTGAACATTTGGTTTGAAAAATTGTGGGAAGGAGTACGAAACATTTAGCTGTGTTGGTTTGAATGGTTATTAAAAACAGTGTAGATTACTAGAAATGAGAAATACTAGTATAGATATACTAGAAATGAGAAATACTAGTATATGTATACTAGGAATGAGAAATACTAGTATAGATAAACTAGAAATAGAGAAATACCAGTATATATATACTAGAAATGGAGAAATACCAATCTAAATATACTAGAAATGAGAAATACCAGTATAGATACATGCTAGAAATGAGAAATACCAGTTAAAATATACTAGAAATGAGAAATACTAGTATAACTATACTAGAAATGGAGAAATACCAGTATAGATATACTAGAAATAGAGAAATACCAGTATGGATACGTACTAGAAATACAGAAATACCAGTATAGATATGCTAGAAATGAGAAATACTAGTATATGTATACTAGGAATGGAGAAATGCTAGTATAATTATACTAGAAATAGAGAGAATACCAGTATAGACAAATATACCTTCTAGAAATACAGAAATAGCAGTATAAATATACTAGAAATAGAGAAATAGCAGTATAGATATACTATAAATGAGAAATACTAGTATATGTATACTAGGAATGGAGAAATGCTAGTATAATTATACTAGAAATAGAGAGAATACCAGTATAAATATACCAGAAATGAGAAATACCACTATAAATATACTAGCAATAGAGAAATACCAGTATAGATACATGCTAGAAATGAGAAATACCCGTAAAGATATACTAGAAATGAGAAATTCCATTAATACTAGGCTAGACTGGACTAGAACAATCATAGGTTGACGGTGTAAAGCAAACCAGAATATTCAAGTCAATGGATAAAGTAGTAGATAGTGTTAGATCCAAGGTAGTGCCCTATTTCAGTATTTCAAAGTGTATAATCCTAACAATACGAGAAAAGTATTAGTAAGGCATAAAAGTAACATAACAAAGCAGTATATTTCGATGTCTTGTAGTACCAATCAAGGGTCAACCCGGACAGAACTGAGCTGGAGAGGTACGGAATTTTTGATTAATGACCTGTCTAAATGTGCTAGTGTGTTCTGAACTATTCTGTCTTTGATAAATATGGCCCACTGATTTGAATAGTTGAAAATACTTTTCTCGAGCTGTGGAGGAGCCGATTGGGACAATGTGGGGCCTTGACTCGGTGGTCTCGCCCGCTTGACTCTGACTCGCTCGACTGGCTCTGACTCGCTTGACTCGCTCGCTTGACTCGCTCGACTGACTCGCTCGACTGACTCGCTCGACTGACTCGCTCGACTGACTCGCTTGACTCGCTTGACTGACTCGCTTGACTCGGTTCATACAGTATCCTGCATACACCCAAATCCGAATGGCCATTTGCCGTCAACATTAACCAAATACTTCCAAATGGTACTTGAAATGTACGTCCCGGTCGGGCGGAGTTTCTGGGCTATTGTTCATGTGGGTTGGAAACCCTCTGGCGTTACCTGCAGTACCTGCATCAATGGGCTTTGTTGGCAGTCCCTCTGCTGCATTCCGGTATGTTTGCTACTTCAGTTCCGGGTGCAAGCCATGCATCTATTGAAGTAGGTGTGGAGAAGTCAACTTTCTGCACGAATTTTAGGACTTCTGTGAAGTGGGGCTTATATGCCGTACCCACTCTTTAGAAGCGCCAATTGACTTTCCCACAAGCACCACTACTGTCTTTAATTTGAATATTCGGGGTGTTGAAACTTGGGTGCTTTTTTGGTAGGTACATTCTCTTGCAGTGGCAATTCTTTTGTTGAGTAAGCCATGACTCTGGCTTTGATTCATGACTGCCATGGATGGAGTATGGTATGCCGTATTTGATAATACTAATGAACCCGAAGCACTCCGACCACCGCTGACTTTACTGACTTTACTGACTTTATTGACTTTATTGACTTTATTGACTTTATTGTCTTTACTGACTTTACTGACTTTACTGACTTTACTAACTTTACTGACTTTACTGACTTTACTGACTTTACTAACTTTACTAACTTTACTAACTTTACTAACTTTACTAACTTTACTGACTTTACTAACTTTACTAACTTTACTGATCTTAAAAAAGACCAAGGCATCACTGCTGTTTACTCGGCCTCATATTTAAACAGATTCTTATACTTGCTCACGGTATAATGGGTATTCACAGATATTCAACCGGCTCCTTGGTCCATGGATTGGCCTGTCGTCAGGACCAACGGCTGCAAAAGCCTGTTTCCTCTTACGGATGTTGTTCTTATTTATTCGCAAAATTACCAAGTATTCCAAAGATCACTCATTCTTCCGAGCTGGAGTCCCTAAGACTGGGAAAAGTCGGTGTTCATGAAGGAGTCAGGTTGAGCGTCTTTGGAAAGATCACAGGTCAAAAGCTTGCATGCAGGGCATAAATATCGAAACCAGTCTGGAGTTCCAGCAAAGTCTTTGATGGTAGCACTGGTTACTAAATGGTGGTTCCAAATTCATTTTGATTTCCAATTACAGAGAACATGTAAGATTTTTTTCGTATCCTTAATAGACTCCTCAGACCTTTCCCTATGACACTGACTCTACTATACTACTTTAAAGTACTCCATTGACACTCCTGGCTTTACTCTTCGTACTTTCACCTAGTGGTTGATATACCGTCTAGTGTAAGTTACCTTTATTCGACTAAATGGTGGTTGTAGACCTTGGTTTGCTTGCTTGGAATCTTAGGGTGCTTTGCTCGAATTTTAGGGTGCTTTCCTCGAATTTTAGGGTGCTTTCCTCGAATTTTAGGGTGCTTTCCTCGAATCTTAAAGTGCTTTCTTCAAATCGTAGGGTGCTTCCCTCAAATCGTAGGGTGCTTCCTTCAAATCTTCAAGAGGCAATCAGTAAACATTCTTGTACAGCTAAAAAGCGTCCGTATATGTTCTTGCAGTGATGGAAAGATGTACAGATTTTGAGTGGAGAGTGAAAGTTATAAGCCCAAGGTTGGCATATAAATGTTCTGATACACTGATACTGTCGTTTGCAAGCCCAGATGCTTCCTGTCTTTCTTTCTGCGGGTGACGGGAGGCGAGGGGCTCCTTCTTTTGTAGGGAACCCCCAAGAGTCTTTACTCTCGGAGTCTAACGACTATACACGAATTCGAGTCAGCTTCCAAATGCGTAATGAAGGGAACTGCCCTCCTGTCCTAGCGGACAGAGAACGCATAATTGTTAGAACCCGGCAGATGGTGAACGATACCTGGAGAAACAGGGAACCTCTGGTGGAGCTCGTGGGTTTTGACTTGCCAATCGAGCAAGTTTTGATGGTGCAAATCTCCGACCCTCTATTCGCAGTTTACTGACTACCACTGAATACTTTAAACTATGATTGGTAAATATCAATATACAGCCATTGTAAGTGGTAGCTCACAAGACCAAAGCTCAAATGAGGACTGGGGCAGGGAGGAACTCTTCACCCACTCCCAAACTTCACATATAGTATTTTTTAAAAAGATTCAAACCCGCACGAAATAATACTACACCACATAATAATACTACACCACATAATAATACTACACCACATAATAATACTACACCACATAATAATACTACACCACATAATAATACAGTGTTTTTGAAAAGTATTCAAACCAGCGAGACAAAATGTTTCGCAATCCTTCGCACAGTCTTTCAAACCAAATGGTAATGTTTCACACCAACTTTATTTAAAATTCAATGTGATGAAATGTTAAATCTGGATGATTGTCTTGTATGTAATAAACCTAGGATTCTTTCAATAATAGTCAAGGCTCAAAACCGAAACAAACTGAACTGGAAAGGGGACGATACTTTTCGATTATTGGTTTGTTTAATTTGCTAGTGTGGTTTGATTGTTTTATTACGCGGGTTTGAATGGTTTAAAAAAATACTGTACTACAGTGTCTTTCAAAACTATTCAAACCCACGCACCAAAACTATTCAAACTAACGCAGCAAAATTAAACAAACCAATGGTTCAAAAAGATTCGTACCCCTCACAGTCTTTCCAACCATGGCCTAATGTTTCACACCAACTTTAATAAATTCATTATTCTGAAATTTAAATCTTGAGGATCGCCTCATATGTACTACATTTGGGGTCTTGCCGTACCAGTCAAGGCTAAATCGAACAGAACAGAACTGGAGAGGGTTTGAAACTTTTGAATTCTTGATTTGTTTAATTGTGGTGGTATGATTTGAATCAATCTATCTTCTTGGTTGGAAACAAAAAAAACTTTTTGTCGGGCGAGTTTGAAACATTCTGTCGCACTGGTTTGAATAGTTATCAAAAACACTGTACATCACATAATAATACTACACCAATAATAATACTACACTACACCAATAATAATACTACACTACACCAATAATAATACTACACTACACCAATAATAATACTACACTACACTGCTACTGATGGCTACTGATGGCTACTGATGGCTACTGTTGGCTACTGATGGCTACTGTTGGCTACTGATGGCTACTGATGGCTACTGATGGCTACTGATGGCTACTGTTGGCTACTGATGGCTACTGTTGGCTACTGATGGCTACTGTTGGCTACTGTTGGCTACTCACTGGTCTTGAATTTCCACTACTAGTTCCCTCCTGCCTCCTTTACTTCCTACCCGCACGATAAAAAGATTCAAACCACACTAGCAAATTAAACAAACCAATGATTTAAAGAGTTTTGTACCCCTTTCACTCCATTCCGTCCGTTTTGACCCTTGATTGATATTGCAAGACTCCCAAATGACCTCAAATGTACTACATCTGAGGCCATTATCCAGATTTAACATTCCAAAATAGTTAATTCTAATGAAAGTTGGTGTGAAACATTACCATTTGGGGAGTACGAAACATTTTGCCACGTTGGTTTGAATAGTTTCGAAAAACACTGTACACTATTTAACTAGTAGTAGTGCGTACCTTGTTTTTCGAAACTATTCAAACCGCACGATAAAACGATTCAAATCACACTAGCAAATTATACAAACCAATAAATAAAGAGTTTCGTACCCATGCCACTTCAGTTCCGTCCGTCGTAACCCTTGATAAATATTGCAAGACTCCCAAAAGACCCCAAATGTACTACTATAAGGCAATCCTCCAGATTCAACAATTCAGAATCTTGAATTCTGGAAGTTGGTGTGAACATTTGGTTTGAAAGACTGTGCGGAGGATTACGAAACATTTTGCTGCGCTGGTTTGAATAGTTTTGAAAAGCACTGTACATAAGTGGTAGGTGCTAGTATAACAGTAGATGACTTGCAATTAGTAGAGTAAGAAAATGGGCAGAGTAAGAAAATGGGCAGAGTGCAAATGTCTGAGTCGGAAATGTAACATTGAGCTACTATGGATTTTTCAACTTTTGTTTTAGTATATATTAATATACAGGGATATGTAAGTTGTACCTTACAAGACCAAAGTCCTATCTAACGGGCCCACAGCGCTTCTTATACTTTTCAGTTCGGCTGGGGGTCGCACAGTCTCCATTGTTCGGATTCTACACAGTCCCTTTGTCTTTAACAATGTCCTGCGTACAACATATCCGCGAAGTACCTAGCTTCCGTACACGCTAGGTACACTGTTTTTGAAAACTATTCAAAGGTGTCCTGCAAAATGTTTCGTACCCTTTCGCCCAATCTTTCAAACCAAATGTTCACACCAACTTTCATTGGAATTCAAGATTCTGAAATCGTAATTCTAGAGGATTGCCATAGATAACTACATTTGGGAGTCTTACAGTACCAGTGAAGGGCTAGGACTGACGGCACTGAAGTGTGACGGGTAGGAAACTCTTTATATTATTGGTTTGTATAATTTGCTAGTGTGGTTTGAATCTTTTTATCGTGCGCGTTTGAATAGTTTCGAAAAACACTGTATTCGTTGACAGGATTTCACTGACTCACTACAGTAACAAATTCCTTCAAGTGCTCTCTAATGTCTACCCTTAATCTTGAACCTGAACTAGCCATACACCAACTTCTTTATTAGTAATTACTGGCAAAACCATAAAAATCTTACACTGATACTGTACTAAACCACTGTTCTTTTTCAGGTAGTTTGTAAAACATTTGGTCAGGGTTCATTTTGACACACCGGTGCAAAAATTACCGATTACTGCGAAACACACCAAATGTTCATACACCAAAAAACAAAACGACCACGAACTAACAAATCACCAGACCTACCACGGATATCGGAATTGCAAGTTGCGGATTTTTAGAAACAATTATAGGTTTTAAGCGAATCCTGCATACAAGAAACCCTTCCTTTACTTGCAATCAGTCTACTTTTTCGGTGAGTCCCGAGTATGTGTTGGGATTTTTCAGCAACTATCTCTCATTGACGACCAGATTAGAGTGTATCCAGCTCAAAAATGATGAAGCATTGGGCGTTTTTCTCAGATACAGCTTGGTGCACGGGTGTCGTGCACTCATGTCTGGAACTTAGAGAATACCTTGGGCCTGTACATCCGCAGATGACTTTATATATTCTAATTAGCTCTAGCTAGAGGTTTTATCTTCGAATTAACTGGGTGAGGTAGTAACCCATATAGTATTCTAGAACACTATGCCAATTCACGCATAAGCCGTCAGAGCCTTAAACAACAATGTTTGCATATAAAAGTCAACTTGAAACTCCCAAAAATTCTACTTTCGGTTGCGGCCATACCAAGTGGAAAACACTGTTTCCCGTCCGATCAACGTTAGTTAAGCCACTTAGGGCCACAGTGAGTAATGCAGTGGGAGACCATGTGTGAAATTGTGGTGCTGCAATCTTTTTGCAGTCAAGCTCTACTAAACCAATAGAACAGTGCTCGAGACTCCAAATCTAAGATGAAAGATTTGGACGAAATCAGACGAGTGCAAAGGCCTTTTGAACTTGGTCCAGTGCCGTGACTAATCCCAGCAAGACCTTTGATGGTAGCACTGGTCACCAAACGATGATATGATGTTCTGTTTTGTTTGCTCCGGCTCAAAGATCTCAAACCAATGTTATCCTCAAACCAATGTCATCCTCAAACCAACCATCATTGATTCAATATTAGCGGACTGATATAAGATTCGTTCCTCCACAAACGTCAAAAAATTTTTACAAGGCCAAATTTTACAAGGCCATAAAAACTTTGACCAGTAACAACCGTACCGGCATGTGGAGCTTTCCGTAGTAGAGCTCCGAATAAAAATGTGTTGATGGCATTAGAGGTACCTGATTTTGATTGACGTGAGGGCGAGGTGCATGTGTGCAGGATTTTGCACCCAACTCAATCCATTACTTTATATTTCTAATCCGGCACGGTGTAAATGACTATAATATTTTTAGTATTTGTCTACTCCAAGCCCAAAAATCTTTTTTTCCAATTCAAAAAATGCATCTTTTTTTCCAATTGTGTATGTGTAAGACACCGAATTAGGTGGATCCACAGACAACAAACCACAAATCCAGCTTGCATGTCACAAGAAACCGAAGTCTGTGCATTTAATTTTCCCAATTTTTACGGTCCAGATGGGCTTTCATGCTGACCCTATGGGAACATCAGCCGAGGGATGTTTTCAGAAATCAGTTTTGTATTTCCTAATCAGTTCTGTATTTCCTAATCAGTTCTGTATTTCCTAATCAGTTTTGTATTAATCAGTTTTGTATTTCCTAATCAGTTCTATTCTTGTCCAAACAGTTCTGTATTTCTTAATCAGTTTTGTATTTCCTAATCAGTTCTATTCTTGTCCAAACAGTTCTGTATTTTCCAGTATGGCCAGTTCTGGCCGCGGCCTCGCCCAAGTGAAGGTGCGTCGCCGTAACTTTTCATATATGCATTTTAAAACTGTATTTTTGCATTTTGTTTATGCAGCGGTTTTGTGGCTCTTCGGATTTTGCTTTTGTAATCGGCCATACCACAACCAATTTGTGGTCTGCTGCTGCCCTATATAAGCCGCGTTCTTCCCCCAGCTTCAGCCTCCCACTCACTCCACCCACTCTTCTCAAAAACACACTCAGACTCTAATCTCAATACAGACTTTAAGCTCTCGAACTCTACTCAGACTTAGACGCAGACGCTCTGAATTACAGACTCACTTTATCCTCAGACACTCTGAATTACAGACTCACTTTATTCTCAGACACTCCCAGACTCAGACTCTACACTCACCCTCTCATCCCTCCAGCCTCCCACTGACTATTTCAATGCAAGCTCTTGACCCGAGTGATCAATTTCACCGGCTCTTCAGCTGCGACACCCCCCTGGAAACCGACTTCTCTGCACTCTGGGGTGCCCAGAATGCTCAGGATTCTCTGCCTTTTCTGGCTTTCCTGACTGCTCTTGGTTCGACTCCCCGCAAGCTTAGGGAATGGCGGCCCGTGGACTGGGTTCATGACCCCAAATCAGACTTCAACTTAGACTTGAAATCAGACCTCAGCACCAACCCCTGGGGTTGGAGAGCCTTGGAGCTCTCTCCCCTAGTGCAGGCTTTTTTGCCAGCCAAAATCAACCCTGGAAGTGCCACTCCAGCTCTTACGGCGTGCAAGGAGACACAGCAGGCCATGGACGAGGCTCAAAGCTTAGCGTTCGATACCTTGGACTCCAGAAACTCGTCGTTTGATGTGAGTACGTTTTCCAGCACCTTGAGTCTTTCGCACGGCACGAAGCTGCACTCGAGGTCCCACTCGAGGTTCCACTCGCTTTTCCAATCGATGAAGCTGGACCAGGAAAAGGAACTAGACATGAATCTGGACCTAGACCTGGACTCCAGGGTGCCTCCAAAGGTCAACTTAATTACTCAGCTGACCATGGACTTTCTTTTTAGAGGCTGTATTCCGTGCGACGCAGAAACCATTGGACAAACCATTGGAAATATTGGAGCAGCACTTGAGATTCCAATTTGGGAAAATGCCGAGACCACGTGGGAAAATGCCGAAAACACTTGGGAAAATGCCGACACCACTTGGGAAAACGAAGAAAACACTTGGGAAAATGCCGAGACCACTTGGGAAAACGAAGAAAACACTTGGCTAAATGCCGAAACCACTTGGCTAAATGCCGAACCCACAGGGGAAAAGGAGGAGACTGGGGAAAATGGGGAGCCTGGGCACACAAAGCACCAGATCCGTGCACTGCCTTGGGACCCCCCAAAATTCCACCCTAAACTCTGGGACCCTTTTGGCAGTGACTGATTCTACTCCCACACCAGTTTAGGTTTTGTGGACCTCAACTGACGGAGAGTAGTGAAGTCCAAGCCTTACGGCCATAAATAAATAAGTATTAATAAAGTTTAAGAATTATGTTTAGTCTTTTATTCAACAAGACAAGGTATTACCGTAGACCTAGTACCTTCAACCAGGGACTAGACATTCACAACGTGTCGAGTTGTGATAGTCAGTCAGTAGTCAGTGGTCAGTAGTCAGTGGTCAGTAGTCAGTAGTCAGTAGTCAGTCAGTCAGTGGTCAGTCAGTGGTCAGTCAGTGGTCAGTCAGTGGTCAGTCAGTGGTCAGTCAGTAGTCAGTAGTCAGTAGTCAGTCAGTCAGTAGTAGTGTTGTAGTAGTGTAGTAGTAGTGTAGTAGTAGTGTAGTAGTAGTGTAGTAGTAATAGTTATTCAGTAAGCCAGTAAAAGTAGCGTAGTAGTAGTGTAGTAGTAGTGTAGTAGTAGAGTAGTAGTAGAGTAGTAGTAGAGTAGTAGTAGAGTAGTAGTAGAGTAGTAGTAGAGTAGTAGTAGAGTAGTAGTAGAGTAGTAGTAGAGTAGTAGTAGAGTAGTAGTAGAGTAGTAGTAGAGTAGTAGTAGAGTAGTAGTAGAGTAGTAGTAGAGTAGTAGTAGAGTAGTAGTAGAGTAGTAGTAGAGTAGTAGTAGAGTAGTAGTAGAGTAGTAGTAGAGTAGTAGTAGAGTAGTAGTAGAGTAGTAGTAGAGTAGTAGTAGAGTAGTAGTAGAGTAGTAGTAGAGTAGTAGTAGAGTAGTAGTAGAGTAGTAGTAGAGTAGTAGTAGAGTAGTAGTAGAGTAGTAGTAGAGTAGTAGTAGAGTAGTAGTAGAGTAGTAGTAGAGTAGTAGTAGAGTAGTAGTAGAGTAGTAGTAGAGTAGTAGTAGAGTAGTAGTAGAGTAGTAGTAGAGTAGTAGTAGAGTAGTAGTAGAGTAGTAGTAGAGTAGTAGTAGAGTAGTAGTAGAGTAGTAGTAGAGTAGTAGTAGAGTAGTAGTAGAGTAGTAGTAGAGTAGTAGTAGAGTAGTAGTAGAGTAGTAGTAGAGTAGTAGTAGAGTAGTAGTAGAGTAGTAGTAGAGTAGTAGTAGAGTAGTAGTAGAGTAGTAGTAGAGTAGTAGTAGAGTAGTAGTAGAGTAGTAGTAGAGTAGTAGTAGAGTAGTAGTAGAGTAGTAGTAGAGTAGTAGTAGTGTAGTAGTAGTGTAGTAGTAGTGTAGTAGTAGTGTAGTAGTAGTGTAGTAGTAGTGTAGTAGTCAGTAGTCAGTGGTCAGTGGTCAGTGGTCAGTAGTCAGTAGTCAGTAGTCAGTAGTAGAGTAGTAGTAGTGTAGTAGTGTAGTAGTAATAGTTATTCAGTAAGCCAGTAAAAGTAGCGTAGTAGTAGTGTAGCAGCAGCAGTAGTGTAGTACTATGCTTACTAATACTTTGCTCATTCATTGTGTCAGGAAAACCGCAGTGGCTTGAAACGTGGGCCCGAGTCATTGAATCCACTACGATGGTCGTGATGCAAACTTTCGATAGCCCCACAGCCTCATGGTTCGTACAATTGCATGTACTTTGCAAACACGAGGCGCAGCTTCCAGAGTGCAACTCAAATATCTAAACCCAATGCAACACCCCCGAAAGAAAGCAAGGAAAAGGATTGTTCCAGCAAAGTTCAAACCCTCGATAGTAGTAAATGTATAATCTGTTTCAGCTCGAACTTATTGTGCCATGTAGCTCGAGGGAAACACTTTGGACATACTGCCACCATACAATATACACCGTAAGCTTCCCTTTTATCCATTATATTCTTGATAATGAATCAATATTCACCTACACAGATCCGTACAACATAAGCATAGTATAATGCTAGTCACACCTAGTTAAATTCTAAAGCCATTAAATTCTAAAGCCATATAGTTAAATTCTAAAGCCATATAGCTAAATCCTGAAGCTCATGTTTTCATAGCTTTATTTATATTTAAAGAGATGATGTTCACATGACAATACCCTACCAAACACTTTTATTTTACTAGTACAACCGCTTACCCACAGTATTTGTGCAGGTGTATTCCTTTCATTAAACCCATTTGAATACACTTTTAAGGTATCCATTATTATGGCTCCTTACAATTTTCTCTATATCTCTTTCGTTTATGTATATCAACCGTTTCAACATCGATAAAAATATTCAACTATTATTCTTAGATCCAATGAAACATTGTCTACTCCTTGACAATACACTTTTTTAATCTCTTCATCTATACCCATAGATCTAACCATACATTTTAGATGCGCAAACTATCACTCGGATATTTTGTGGTCTAAACTACTATCTATTGTGTCATCTAAAGACCTAAATCTGTATTATATGGGTATCTCATACTGTCTGTATCACTACATAAGATTTGTAACCCTTACCCTTAACATCGACAGCATAATCTATATCTGGACCTACTTAGTGTGGATATATCATTTTGTGTTACGTATACAGGTTTGTTTATTGTTTCTAATGTCATTTTGTGTTACCTATACAGGTTTGTTTATTGTTTCTAATGTTATTTTGTGTTACCTATACAGGTTTGTTTACTGTTCCTATTGTCATTTTGTTGTGCTATCACCATCTAGGTTATGGAACTCTGTGCACTCACCACATATTTTTATGCCATGAATTATCCTGATCCATATCATCAGCCCAGCTTAGCGTTCGTATACAGTGTTTTTTGAAACTATTCAAACCAAAGCGACAAAATGTTTCGTACTCCTTCGCACAGTTTAAACAAACGTTACTTTAATCAAAATTCAATGTCATGAAAATTTAAATCTGGATGATTGTCTTATGTGTGATAAATAAGTCAAGGTTCAAACAGAAAGGAACTGGAGTGAACGGTGTACGATACTTTTTGAATGATTGGTTTTTTTAATTTGCTAGTGTGGTTTGAATTGTTTTATGGCGCTGATTTGAATAGTTTTAAGACTGTATCAATACAGTATTTTTCGAAACTATTCAAACCAATACAGCAAAATCTTTCGTACCCATTACAAAGTCTTTCAAACCAAAAGTTCACACCAACTTCATTAGAATTCAATGTGATGAAATGTTGAATCTGCGTTATATGCAGTACCTTTGGGTGATTTGGGAGTCTTGCAATACAATCCAGGTTAAAACGGACGGAATGGAGTAAAAAACTCTTTTAATTATTGGTTTGTATAATTTGCTAGTACAGTGTTTTTCAAAACTATTCAAACCCGCACGATAAAAAGATTCAAACCACACAGGCAGATTATACAAACCAATATTTTAGAGAGTTTCCTACCCGTCATACTTCAGTTCCGTCCGTCTTAACCCTTCATGAATATTGCAAGACTCCTAAATCTATTACATATAAGGCAATCCTCCAGATTCAGCATTTCATCACATTGAATTTTAAATAAAGTTGGTGTGAACATTTGGTTTTTTGATTGGTCGGAAGGGTACGAAACTTTTTGCTGTGTTGGTTTGAATGGTTTTCAAAAACACTGTATGGTTTGAATTGTTTTATTGCGCTGGTTTGAATACTTATGAAAAACACTGTATCGCACTACAAGATCTACATACAACATGTAATTGACCTAAATTACCTAATAATAAGAAATTAAATACAAATAAATAGAAAGATATTTTAGATAATACTTTAAATGTATTACCGATAATATATAAATAATAAGATATAAAAAAATATTATAAATTGATATAATATAATCCTAAGTATATTAAGTTTAAATATGTATCAATATCGCACTATAACAACCTACTCCTGCAACAGACCGCCGACTCATCACCTCACTTTTTGAATTAAGGGAGTAATACAGTTTCCAAGAGCCACTGTTGTTTGAGTGGAACCTCACGCTCGCAAACCAAAACACTGGACCTTCCCATCATGGAATCCATACTTAACTCGCGGTTTGTCTTTTCACTTGAATCTGGTCAATAGTCAGCAACCCTTACAGCGAGCCTGTCAGCATACTATTTACTCCTTTTCGCTTGTTCTCCTGCTGGTTTATACTAGACGGGGCTCTACCTTGGCCCACCACCCACAACTGGTTCCTACCTTCCAGGGCTTCCTTTTGTCATGGTCATTAGAGCACACTACCATCTGGAAGATCCAATCATGAGCCACCACGCTCAATCATCCTTGGATTTCACAAACTCCTGTTGTCCGTGCCTTTTGTGAGCACCAATTACTCGTTCATGAGTATGTTTCTTGACCGAGTCTTGAACCTACCCCTCGAGAGCAATACTCAACACATCAGGGGTCCGAGCGACCAAAACGAAACCCATGGAGATCCTCCCTCAGATATCAGTGCCGCCATCCTTGTGGACCAAGAACGACCTCACCATAAAGAACATCAAGATCAAGAAGGTGTTGCTCAAGAACGTGAATACTTTGGTCTGCCAATTTCTTGAGGCTGCCTTGAATGACTTGTTTCTCATTGAGGAGCAAGCCATCCTTGGTTTTGAGAGGAAAGTGCAGGATTACAAGTTGCTTCACATGAAGAGGACCAGGAGGCTCGGTTGGCAGTTTAAAGGAGGACAATGAGGACTATTATAACGAGACTCCATCCCGAAACTTGGTACTGCAGACAACAAACAATGGTGATAACAATAGCATGGCTTCAGCAGCCCTCAAATTCGTTCAGCACCAGGAGCTCCCACCGGCTCTCATCTTCACTGGATTTTATGGGAGGAAGGAGAAAGAAGTCACAATGCATTCAGAATAACCCCAAAATCATCACGAGTTCTGATATTGGGAAGGAGAAAGAAGTCACAACGCATTCAGAATAACCCCAAAATCATCACGAGTTCTGATATTGGGAAGGACAAAGACCAGTTTGCTTCCAACAAAATCTTGAAAACAAATATTTCCAAAGGATCCGATGTACAGGATCTACTCCACCAAATGCAGTTGGTTCAAGAATTATTCCCTTTGTGGTTTGTTACTTTACTGTGATTTGTTACTGACAGTTAGTTTGTTGGCTTCGTGTGTTCCGTAGGAGGTGTGGAATCGAAATGGTGTGAGGGTGTGAGGATGAAGTTCAAAAACTACTCCCTAGTGGTGTGCTGTATTGAGGTGAAGAGTGAGGAAAGGAGGTGATGTGAGGGTGACGGGTGCTGATTGGGTCCAGGAAGTGAAAAAGTGAGAAGAGACTCGGCATATGTATGCTTATCCATGGGCTACAAGTATAAAGTGCTTTAGGCGTATACCGGTTTTATGCTGATGGCTACAAATTCCGTACCACGCCCATCATTGTACGAAGTTGGTCTCTCCTACGATCTGACAGCGCAGGCTACATGAATGCTTTATGGGCAAGACCCTACCTATGGATCTAACAGATCCAAGTAACCCATGAAAGTGGACATTGAGTGTGCAACCGGGCCTCGCGAGTATCTGCTTGTTGGGATATGCTGGTGGAAAGAAGAAGTTTACACGATACATCTGGTCCCTAAGGTTTTTCGGAAGAGGTTATGTGTTCATTTTGTGGTGTCACCTATGACTATTGCATTCACTATAGCTAGTGCTCTATTGAGGAAAAATGAAGCCTTTGCCACCAATCACTAACATTCCAAGTCGGGGAATAACCAGTGTCTCTTAACGATATGGAGCCCACCACTTTAAATGACCTTAATGTCACTCTAAACAAGTGAGTGTATGTCTCAAATGCCACCCAAACAGTTGCAACAGGCCCAGAACAGGACCAGACTGGCAGTTTTAACGGCAGATGGTACATACAACAGACACAGTTGCACTGGAACATTGTGGCTAGTGGACTAGTGGAATTAGAGGGTTGGGAAAGAAACTATAAGAGTATAAGAGAGAGAAAGAAACTGTAAGAGTGTATGAAACTAAGACACTCGAATACAGCAAATCAATTCTCTCACTTTCACTGTTAAAGCATAGGGCCCTGCCTTTTGAGGATTCATGAAGCCTACTCTTCCCGATCGTAACTATGGCCATTTCAAAGGGCATTTCTCCTCCTGCACGAAGTTCTACAACGGACCTCTTTCAAATATTCCAAAACAATCACTGTTTCAAACGGTTCTAGTGTATTTGGAATTGCCAGCAAATTCTTTGGAATCAACTTTCTCATGAATCGAACCTCGATAAAAATCCATAGGGGTGACTATATTAATTCATCTGAAGTGCCACATATGGGAAAATGGAATGCAGTGCTGGTTGCAGCCACAGGTGAAAAGTTAGACATATGTCATGAACTGAGTATCGATTTGTAGTTTGCAAATAACCTTCAATATGTCACCAAATTACTTTATGCAGCCTAAATTCTTGGACTCGATATCACGTTGCTGGTGAGGCTCTCCAGATACCGTTCCAGACCCACTAAAAACATTTTGGACCATACAGAACGACCTACGTGCGTGGACCTTCACCATGTGATTATTGACCAAAGGAGTATGACAGGTATTCATCATGTGGCCACGTGCGGCTCCCCACTAGACTCGAGTCCCAGAGCACTGGATTCAGGATTTTAGATATGTCAATTTCACATGTGCATTGATCTTAGGCACACCACGTGGTGTTTCAGAACCATCCCAAAAGCCAGGACCAACGTCAGGTGGTTCGAAGAAAAGGATGGAACTCAGAAATTCCTACCCAAAACCTGCAAACAAAGCCAGCAATGCATCCAGAGCTGGTTCTTCAAGTTCAAGCATCTTGGGAACCAGTGGCAGTTCCAATGGTGACTCTGCACTTGGTGTTGTGGCTCTGCTAGACCAAGGGCCCAAGTGTGGCCCCAAATCAGGACCCAAAAGGGCCAAGCGCATGTCCAGTTTCATACTTGAAGACCCTCTTAAAAAGATTGGTTTCACGCAACCCTGGAAACCAACCAAAACTAAGTCAGTGAGATCGAAACTTTGCATTCTGGTGGCAGGAAGAGTGTCAGAGGCTTCCGGGAGGAGGAGAGGGTTTGGAGCTGAGCTCGGGACAAACCACCCAGCCCTCGAGGTGAAAAACTGAAATCCCGAGGCAGAGACCATGGTTGGGCAGACTGGAATATCCCGGGTCTTTTGTGCACACTCAAATCAGCATAACGTCGGTCTCCCATGCCCTTGTTTCAGTATGGAGTGTTGCGATTCTGACAGGATTCCATCGATGGGCTGGAGGGACCGAAGTTGGATTAGATTAAAACGTCTTTAGACACAAGGGCTTTACTAGCCATCGAGTACAGTTGAGTGTAGTATACTGAATATTAAAACAAAGTGCAAAATGTGGCCAAAATAGGTAATTACTTGAGGTGTTACACGCGAGCTGTTTGTGGGGTCTGTTCTGGACTTTCTGGGGTCTCGAGGATCATCCAGTGGATCTTTCACACTATACAAAAGTGTCCTTTTGTCTCGCAACATATGTATCAATTTCAGAGTGTGTGCTTAGGAAGCGAAGATGAAGAGTTGTAGGTGTTGCAGTATCATCAGTACGAGGTATTGTGAGGATCTGGCTCTTGGAGACATACCAGGCCATTCATACTCAATTATTTAAAGAGGCATATGGCAAGCCTCCGAAATATATGTCGGGGCTTTACCTTCACATTGTTGAGAGTTAAAATATACACTCCCGTATTCTGGAACGGTTATCAGGTTACGTTCCCACAATTCCCTTAAGTGTGGAACTTCAGTAGTCCTCTTAATCATGCTTTAGGATCTGTATCTAGACTTATACTCCGAGATGCTTATTCTCTATTTCCATCCTCCTACCATGAGGATTCTCGTCCCTTCTTATAGACTCCATTTGTCCTGGTCCCCCGTCTACTAACTCCCATTGTCTCTGCAAGTCAATGACCAAAGTCTAGACGAGAACTCTGCCTTTGTTTCATCTGTAAACAATCACTTGAACATGCAGTACACTCACATGGGCTGGTCCTTCATCCCATGCAGCTCGCGTGTACAGTCTTTTTTGAAACTATTCAAACCAAAGTGACAAAATGTTTCGTACGCCTTCGCACAGTCTTTCAAACCAAATGGTAATGTTTCACACCAACTTTAATCAGAATTCAATGTGTTGAAATGTTAAATCTGGATGATTGTCTAATAGCTAATAGATCTAGGAGTCCTGAAATATTAGTCAAGGCTCAAAACCGAAAAGAACTGGAGTGAAAGGTGTACGATACTTTTTGAACGATTGGTTTGTTTAATTTGATAGTGTGGTTTGAATTGTTTTATCACGCTGGTTTGAATAGTTTTGAAAAACACTGTACTGATGCCTCAAGTTCATCACATTACCGTCGGCTGTAGTAGCCACAGGTGTGTATTAAAGTCTAAACCTGAATGCATTGATTTGTATTCATCATGGCTTATGAGAACTTGTTACTGCCCTCCCAAGCAGTAGGAACACGGCGTTTGCCTTGGTACCGGTTTCAACAATACTAGGCACTGTCGATAGTGACATTGTACAGTGCTTTTAAAAAATATTCGAACCAGCGCAGCAAATGTTTCGTACTCTTTTATACAGTCTTTCAAACCAAATGTTGACTCCAACTTTGATTAGAATTTAAAATTCTGAAATGTTGAATCTGGAGGATTGCTTTATAAGTAGTACATTTGTGGTCATTTGGGAGTTTTGCAATATCAATCAAGAGTCAAAACGGACGGAACTAGAGTGAAAGGCGTACGAAACTCTTTAAATTCTTGGTTTGTTTAATTTTACTAGTGTGGTTTGAATCGTTTTACCGTGCGAGTTTGAATAGTTTTGAAGAACACTGTAGTTTTGAAGAACACTGTAGAGTAACACCGTGTAGACAAAACCAAGAGTTAAAAAACTGCCCGAGCTACGCACATGCTCGCTTTGTAGATTACTCAACCCCAACCCTTGACTCGGTACAGTGTTTTTGACAACTATTCAAACCAAAGCGACAAAATATTTGTAATCCTTCGCACACTCCTTCAAACCAAAGCGACAAAATATTTCGTAATCCTTCGCACACTCCTTCAAACCAAGGGCTGACACCAACTTTCATTAGAATTCATGTGATGAAAAGTTAAATCCAGATTGTCTTGTATGTAGAGTACATTTGGGGTCAATTGGGAGTCAATATCAAGGGTCAGGGAGGATGGAACTGGAGTGAAAGGGGTACTATACTTTTGAATGATTGGTTTGTACAATTTGCTAGTGTGGTTTGTACAATTTGCTAGTGTGGTTTGAATCTTTTTATAATGCGGGTTTGAATAGTTTCGAAAAACACTGTAATTAGCTGGTTCAATAGCCAGTAGGGCAGTCCAGAGTAACGCCCTTGTGAACCATGAAGTAGTCACAAAGATATATGAATATCTGAGTAGGGACGCAAGAAGTGTTTCTGAGTTGGCTGTTCGGCAGTTCTGGGATCGGAACAGAAAACATTCTCATGTCCCCAGATCTTACCCTGATTGGTCAACACTAGGTTTGGAGCAGGAGTTATATAGTTCAGAAAGTCTGCTAAACCTTCAGTCATTCACTGAAGCTAAACCTCCCCAACATCTTTCATGCTAGAACTGAACCTTTATCAAAAACCACCAAGGTAAACACAGCACCCTCGAAAGAGAGGGCTCGTTCCAATTCTGCAATGACCAGTCATTGCCCATTCTCTACACTCTTGAGAATCCATATGCCAAAGATTCATCCAAAGAGAAATGTGAGCTCAACATGCCAGCAGACAGTGGGTGAGAAAAAACACCATGGCTGGTATTCTTTTTAGTTCCTACATTCTTCTGGTCCCTTTTACAATTCCATATTCTAATCTACTGCCTTCAATCCTCTACAAATATTTATACACCTACTCGATTTAAACACATAATCCATTGATTGGGTACTATACATTGCAACAAGTACTGTTGCCATGTATGATTCACATTCCCAAACTGGACCGGTGTTCAATGAAATCCAACAACACTCCTAACTGTAAGTGATTTTTGTTAAGCTTTCGAACACACCTGTACATAGTTTGGAAATGTTATGACGTTGGTCCAATAAGTCTGTCTAGTATGGTACTTCAGGGTTCATCTTTAGTCACTTATATTCTTCCTAAAACTAGATATTGGTGATTTTCTTCTCACAATTGACATCGCCCTCTCTGTATATAGTCAATCCCCGGGACTCCCACTCCCGAAACCGGCGTTTCATAACTGACTGTGCGTGGTGAGTGTACGTCTTCCTCATGCACATATTGTTGAACTTGATACATCAGCACATGTGTGTCAACTGCATGAGATGAATGACCTGCCCATGTGAGTGTATTGCATGGTCGGGATATTGTTTTAACAGATGAAACAATGGATGATTCTTGGTGAGCTCTCGTCTAGATTTTGGTCATTGACTTGCAGACACAATGGGAGTAGTAGACGGAGGACCGGGACAGACGGAGTCTATACAGTGTTTGTCAAAACTATTTAAACCCGCACGATAAAAAGATTCAGACCACACTGGAAAATTATACAAACCAATAATTTAGAGACTTTCCTACCCGTCACACTTCAGTTCCTTTCGTCTTAACCCTTGATGAATATTGCAAGACTCCTAAATCTATTACATATGAGGCAATCCTCCAGATTCAACATTTCAAAATCTTGAATTCTAATGAAAGTTGGTGTGAACATTTGCTTTAAAAGATTGTGCGAAGGAGTACGAAACATTTTGCTGTGTTGGTTTGAATGATTTTCAAAAACACTGTAAGAAGGGACGAGAATCCTCATGGTAGGAGAGGACAGAAAATAGAGAATAAGCATCTCGGAGTCTAGGTTTAAAGACGGATCCTAATATACATATTAGATACAACTGAAGTTCCACACTTAAGGGAATAGTTAGAACTTAACCTGATGACTGTTCCAGAATACGGGAGTGTATATTTTAACTCTCAACACTTATCCCCGTTTCATCTGCACCATATCTCTCTGAAACACGCGGGACCTTTCAATCACATCTCAAGCCTGTGTGTCGTCGCTGATCTACAAGCAATATGTTTCACAGTTGCCCGCAGTAACAGGTTGACACATGACAAATGACCCACAAGTTCAACAGATTTCTCACTCACTTTGATTCTCAGGTGTATGCCGTGTATGCAAACTATACGACGAAAGAACACCATCAAATGAGCACGACAGAAAGTTCAAACCACGCTAGCAAAATTAAACAAACTGATAAGCCAAAAAGGTTCGTACATATGACTAGAACAAAGCCAAGCATCGGGCATTTGGAATAAGCTGTCTATGGGAAACCTTTAATCATTGGTTTTTTCAATTTCGCTAGTGTTCGTTTTATCGTGCGGGTTTCAATCATTTTGAAAAACACAGTATTCGTCTGAACGGAGCCCAATAGTTCTTATAAGATCCCCTTTATACCTTATCAAGCCTTCAACAATGTGACTATAACATCAAGGCAGCGAAGCCCATAATACATACGCTAAGGGCATTTTTGGAAGCTGCATTGATGGATGGAGCCACACTAGGCTTTGGAAGGGAGTTCGTGCCAGAGGTATGGGGTACTCTAGCTTTTTCAGTTATGCCTGTTTTCCGAGTTTCAGATCGGTCATTACCTTTAGCGCTCTCTGCCTTTAAGTCGGATGTTTTATGTTGACTTGGGCTGGTAGGCTTTGCTTGAAGTGACCCGGAAGCGCTAAGGAGATTTGGCTTAGAACTATCTTTTGAACCATAAGCTCTTTCGTCTTCTTTTTGACCAGGTGCTTCCTTATTGACCTTCTGTACTGGGAATTCAGCACCCAACTTCCCCTCTCTTTCTGGACGCTCTTTTGCTATTTCTCCAATTGTCGTGGTCTCTGGGACAATTAACTTTCCGGTCACCGTCAAGGTGGTAGCAGCAGTAACAGTCAAGGTGGATGGAACACACTCCTGCTCGCATACTGTGATGGTTACCGTAGTTGACTCGGGACAATAGGTGGTGTAGTCGGAATAAGTCTGCCACACCGTAGTCTTGGAACCAGCTTCACACTTGGTACAGGTTGCTGAAATAGTGGAGCTGCCCCTCAAAGTCGCAACAGCCTCTATTTTCTTCGAAATGGTCCCGTTAAAATTTTCCAAAGTGCCTTCTATCGAGACATTTGGTTTGTCCGATTCTTTGGGCACGGCGACAGGTCCCCCAGACTCCTTAAGGTCCTTAGACGTCACCTCTTTTGATTCATGGGTTCCTAGGTTCTTTTCAGACTTTTTAGCTTCGGGCTCTGAAATATTAACTTTGGATTCCGAAGCTCCCGGTTGCTTTTCTGAATTTGAAATATTAACTTTGGACTCCAAAGCTCCCGGTTGCTTTTCTGAATTTGAAATATTAACTTTGGACTCCAAAGCTCCCGGTTGCTTTTCTGAATTTTCTGTTTTAGGTTCCGAAATGTTGATGTTGGACTCAGGTTTTTCAGACTGTCTCACCTCAGATTCCGAAATTTCGGTGGCAGACTTCGAAGCTATTAATTTGTTTTCAGTAGCATCAGTTTTTGAGTCTGAAGTTTCAAGTTCTGATACACAATCTTCGGTGTTTTCCCAATCTTCCAAATCGCTTTCACTATCATCAAGACATATCTCGGGATCAGTTACCTGAGATACAGAAGGTACATCAGATTTCTCTTGCTCTGTTCGAGTCCCGGTTTGAGGTGGAGCCTGTGGTGGAGCTTGTGGTGGAGCCTGAGGTGGAGCCTGTGGTGGAGCCTGAGGTGGAGCCTGAGGTGGAGCCTGTGGTGGAGCTTGTGGTGGAGCCTGAGGTGGAGCCTGTGGTGGAGCCTGAGGTGGAGCCTGAGATGGAGCCTGAGGTGGAGCTTGTGGTGGAGCATGAGGTGGAGCTTGTGGTGGAGCATGAGGTGGAGCCTGAGGTGGAGCTTGTGGTGGAGCCTGAGGTGGAGCCTGAGGTGGAGCCTGAGGTGGAGCCTGTGGTGGAGCATGAGGTGGAGCATGAGGTGGAGCATGAGGTGGAGCCTGAGGTGGAGCATGAAGTGGAGCATGAGGTGGAGCCTGAGGCTCCTGGGGAGTCTCTAGTTCATCCACGCTGTTCTGTGAAATCCTAGGTTCAACCACAGCAGTCTGAGAATTCGTCTCTTCATCTGTAGTGTGCTGTTCGTCATTTGTGTTTTTTAGGTCGTCAGGAGGTACCCTAGTGTCAACTGTATCTGAAGACCCCCACTCTTCTCTCAATGGTATCTCTTCCACTGGTTTTGGTTTTAGAAAAGTAAATTTGGGAAGTTTCTCTTCCCAGCCTTTCGCCACCATATCGTTCTCTACGTCGTAAGGCAATAGGTGCAAAGCTTGCGCATGGCATACAAGATCCAGTGGGATATTATCGATATTAGTAAATACCGTTATACCGCGGTCTTTTAGGCTCAAACACATGTAAAATGTTTCGTCCACAACCCCATTCCTGTCAATATTCAATATGCTTGGTTCAGCGTCTTTTTTGACCAGAAGAAAATTCGCACCTACCACCACGGATTCAATTGTTTTGGAGTTGGCGACAGTAACGAAGCCCCTGTAATACCTGAAATCCAAAATTTCCAATTCTGGAAACTCAATGGGATCTTGAAAAACAAAGATTCTGGTCGAAACATCGAAGTGCTTGACAGCAAGCGGAATGTACTGGCTCCCGCTTTTCACAAGAAAGCGCCAGGGAAATGATCTACGATCTTGACTCGGATGCGCTTCTGCTTTGTAGGTTGGGATTTGGTTCTCATATTGTTCATTCCTCTTGACTTTTTCATTCAACCTGGGAGAATCAGTCTCCCTGTCGTATTGAAGAAGATAAATATCCCCAGTTTCACAAAGTGTATAAGGCAACGAGATTGACGGTAAATTCCTCAGTTCTTTTTCATCTTCGCAGCCATGTAATCCACTCAAAATCTTTGAGGTGTTCCTAGGTATTGGATTTTCACATTTGACCTTTTGGATGTAAATGGTTTCACTGTCTAAACAAGCATACCATAATTTAGTTTCATCCATGAGTTGATCACCCTCAAAGTGAAACTCTAATGGATACCGCAAGTGGGAATCATAAGAAAGATCTCTTCTAACTATGTCATCAGACATAGTGTGGAATGAGTGCCATTTTCCTTGGACTTTAGTGAAAAAAGCCAACCCTTCAGGATTCCGTACTGTTAAGGAAGTTTCCATTTGAGCGGTTTTATCGTCGATATGTTGGACGGTTCTTTGTATTTTGTCGTAACCCAAGAGATACACTTCAATTTCCTCACAAGAGTCATCAACAGTAAATTCCCTCACAAATTGATATTTATAATCTTGGCAGAATACCAAACGGCGATTAATCAATTTGTTTTGCTCATCAAATTGGAACCCGGCCTTGGGTGCATCGTTGGATGTTATATACAAATAACCGTCTGATACATCCAAATATCCGCTTGGATAAGAATTAGTCGCAAACAACATTTCGTCTTTTAACAAAAACTCCACTGGGGCATCATTTTTGTTAAAACTTCCCAATCTTGTCTTCAATTGATAGGAGGTCCAATCTCTTTCGAGCGAGAGGGGGTAATAATTGTCACCTGTTTTTGCCACAAGAACCAATGGGAGCTCATCCAGTGTTTGGGCGGTCACTGCCCAACTGAAAACCATCAATAAACTTAGCAAGTTCATTTTACGTTTTTGGAATCAGGGAGAATTATTTCTTAGTCTTTATTTTTTTTTTTTCTTTGACTGATTTCTCTGTCAAAAATGGGACTGGGGGTGCCGAATGGCTCATATAAGTACCCTGGTTCCAGACATTCCACGAGAGCAAAGGACCATGCAGAAACCATCAAAGATGCACAAGCCTCGAAAAAATAATAATTATATAAGACAATGCAAGATATTGTAATGAAACGCCCTGAAAACAATTTGAATTAATGCTCTTGTATCCTCAAACTGTGCATACCATTCTTCCCATTGTCATATAATTTTGAATCCATCCATATTTATAATCTGTTATTGACAATTCGATTGGGGTCTGGTATTGACAATCCGACTCGAATCTGTTATTGATTACTGAATGCAGACATCTCATTGGAGACAATCATTGAGGAAGTCCACTATGTACAAACATCGAACAATCCATTATAAACAATTGAAGGCTGGTGAATGTACGAACCTCGTGCGCGCGGCTGGTACTCTAAAGTTGCAGTGTTTTTGATAACTATTCAAACCAGCACAGCAAAATGTTTCGTACTCCCTCGCACAGTGTTTCAAACCAAATGTTCACACCAACTTTAATCAAAATTCAATGTGATGAAATGTTATATCTGGATGATTGTCTAATGGGTAATAAATTTACGAGCCTTGCAATATTAGTCAAGGTTCAAACCGAAAGGAACTGAACTGCAAGGCGTACAAAACTCTTTAAATTATTGGTTCGTTTATTTTGCTAGTATGGTTTGAATCGTTTTATCGACTTGGTTTGAATAGTTTTCAAAAACACTGTATGTAGCACCTCAAAAGACAGTCTGAAAGTGCCAACGAAGTACTACCAGGTACTACCAATACTCCAGAGACTAATACCCTGTTACGCTGATACCCTGCCAGCATAACACCTTGTTAACATTTCAGCACTTCCAATCCCTCAGTACTATAAACAACTTTCAAAGTACATCCGATTGTTCTCTGGCGCAACCGTAAAGATACTTCATTGTGAAAATATCCCAGATATATATCCTGCATCCATGGAGACTCTGTTGAGCGTTCGCGCTCCCTTTTGGTAAGTTTGGAATTGTTATGACGTTCGCCTCCAATAGCTCTCTTAAATACAGTGAATCAGGGTTCATCTTTAGTCACTAATATTCTTCCCAAAACTAGGTATTAGTGACTTTCTTATCTCTATTGATACCGCTCAACCTAGAGCGGCATCCTCTCTATATATAGCCAATCCCCGGGGACTCGCAGGCCCGGAACCGTCATTGCGTGATTGACTGTGCACCCAGTTTCATCTGCACCACATCTTGATGAACCACGTGAGACCTATCCTCTCATTTCAAACCTGTGTGTTGACATTCATCCTGCAGAATGCATGATTCACAGTTGCACGTACTCGCAGGTTGGCACATGACTCATGTCCGACACGTTCACGTTCAACAGACTCGTGGGGGTTGCGTCCTTGCAGGATCATTATGGATGTGAATTTGTTAAGCTATTCATGTAAATCTCTCGAAGAGATTCCTCGGTGTAATCTGGCGAGTGACATCAATATCCAGTGATAAAGAGAAGGTGGAACGTCCCGGGAGAAGGACTGTTGCAGATTCTTTTTTTGCCATATAAAGAAAGAGGTTATGCTGATACAAGAAATAGAGCTCTTTGGAGATTTTGAACTTAAAACATAGCTCGAGTGATTGCATAGGAAATTGAGGATCTGTGCATGGACATACCTAATGCAACAGCTCTTGAATAACACTGCATTTTAGTGCATTTCCTGCCTAACCACTTCCTTCTTCCATATTGTGTTTGAATGGAAATCTTTTTGTTGCATTTGGCAGCTGTGCGTGAATTGGGCGAATTTTTCTTGTTGAATTGGCGAATTGAGTGGATTTTTCTTGCATCTGTGAAGGGGGGGTTTGTCAGATTTGTTGTGTGGTTGTAATTCCATTGTTCTCTTTCGTTGAATCGAGGATGTTACAATACCATCGGCGCTTAGTTTGGCTCTAAATTGCACATCGCGTTTTGCAAAAAGCCTCTTTTCCTACTATATTCACGTGGTTTCCTCTTGTTTGTTTTGGAATACCCCAATAAAGTATTAGGGTGATTTTAAACAATTACCTCGAAAATGATATCCTGTCTTACCATCTGCCATATAACAAACACCCTCATAACCATATACTAACAATCTCGTTGGCTGAAGCAAGTTCCGAGCAATACAGTTCTATATTATAGCCCAAACCATATTGACCAGACCCCCATGCTATGATTTACCCAACTGTAATAAACTTGCATCCTCTAATTTTGATTAGAGTACTCACTCTTGACTTGTTCAGGGAGGATGCAATGGCTTTTTTTAGCGGGAAGAGGTAAACCTGTACCCTGAAACAAATGTCTGAAAGCCAGAAAGATAATGCTTACCTTGGTTTGGAAATTGACTCGAGTAGAATGGACTATCTGCAATCCTGAAGTGATCATCAAACTTCCACTCAATCTCTTCGGTGGAAGGACCAATCCAAAATCGCTTCGAACCATGCAAGGCCTGGGGTCGATGTGCCATATATCAAGTAGTACTGTCTCAGAGTCTTACTTGATTGACGGTGTACCTAGTACGGAGTCAGAGTACTTCGTGGAAGTGTTGTATGATATACGCTATGTACAGGTTACTGGCAGGTAAATGGCTTTCACTCACCTCATCTTGCCAGGAAGTCAAGTAAGAATTGGTTGTGCAACTCATCATCCCGTGTGGTTAATTTGTTCTTGAACCGTCGGGAATTGGTGTATGTGATAGTATGTCTTCGCACCTTGTGTTAAGAGGCAGTACTAACTGGTGACTGGACGGAACTTCTGTGCCGTTGTTTCTTGGCCATCTGTGAAAGTTGTAGTGTTGAGCTCCCATAATGTGTGATCCCATTTCTACTTCTGCTTTTTTTTGCCTGTAACGTGGCCAAGCCAAATGGAACCAGAATATTTATTGGTAAGTGATATATGTGTTGTAGCCCTAATGACGAGAATCCAAGTGTAAGTGGTATATGTGTTGTAGCCCTAATGACGAGCATCCAAGTGTAAGTGATATAATGGTGTTTGGGCGGAGTCGGTCGTATGTGGTCGGTGGCTAGTCAATTTAGCGTTGTCTGGAAACACAAGTTGCAGAAGCGTACCATTTCGGCGTCGGCAGTTGTGTCTCGTACGTTAAGTAGCTTACACAAATGATGGATTGCTTTTTCTGACATGTTTTCGGATACACCGAGGAGATAGAAAGGCGTGGTGTTCTGAAGAGCCACAAAATTGATCTGCACTAGTGTAGTTTTCGAGTCGTAGTTGGTCCGCCGAGCCCGTCGGTGTTAGCGGAGAATTCCTGGCAATTTCCTAAGTGGAGGTAACCCTGGGATTCATGCCTGGTTGGGGAGAGCTTGAAAATACCGACTAAAGAACTCTGGACGCGTTAGGTATTGGACTGTATCAGAAAGGCTTGATGCATACGGGTTGAAACCCAGACGTGACTGTGGATACGTTGCAAACACCATTGTGACTGAATGAATAAAGAAAGTGAGAAGGAAATGAATGCTTGTGTAACGAGGCTTGCTTTTACTGTGTCTTTTTCCTTCTTGTCGGATCGTGTATACCCATCGAGCGCCAACCATTGTCGCTCCAACAATTGTCGCTCCAACGCGTGTCTGGTTTTAGTATGCGCTCGAAAACATCTCTGTTTTTTAACCGCCAAAAATTGTCGTTCCAACGCGTGTGTCTGGTTTTAGTATGCGCTCGAAAACATCTCTGTTTTTTAACTTGCTGATCTCGTCTTCCGCTGCCTGGCCGACTGTTGGTTCTCTGTATTCTGAACAAGATTCACGCCTTGTGCCTTCCCCAGCAAGGTTGTACTGATCAATCCCTTCAACATCGGTGAATAGCGTGAACAAACTAGTGTTGATATGGTTCTGGCACATGCTACCATTATGGTAAGTTCCAGTCGTGGCGTCCTCTATTTTCACCCACTTTGACGCATCTCGCACTTTGGTGGTTACGTACAACGGACATGTGCCTGTACTTCAAAATGTAAACATGATTGACTAGGTTTTGATACTAGGCTACAATACTAGCTATTGTTGACAGTTTGCTTTGGCTCCCTGGTAAGTTGGAATTGGTTGGCTTCCAGTAATTGGCTCTAGTATGGTGGTTTAGCGTTCATCTTCGGTCACTTATATTCTCTTAAACTAGATGTAAAAGAGCTAATCTCACAATTGATATCGCTCTAGTCTGAGCTGTTTCCTCTATACAGTGTTTTTCAAAACAATTCAAACCCGCACGATAAAAAGATTCAAACCCGCACGATAAAAAGATTCAAACCCGCACGATAAAAAGATTCAAACCACACTAGCAATATTAAAGAAACCAGTAATTCAAAAAGTTACTGTTTTGAATATTAAATTAAAACTTCACATAAACAGCTTATTTCAAGTCCTTGATCCTTAGCATTTTTTTAGTCATAAGTACAAACCTTTTTGACTTATCAGTTTGTTTAATTTTGCTAGTGTGGTTTGAACATTTAGATGCGCTCATTTGAATAGTTATGAAAAACACTGTACATGGTAGGTCCACGGAACACCGAAATGTCCTTTCCTTCGTCCATCTTTTCTCATCGACATTGTTTTTGAGAAGACAATGCTCAAGGTTCTGCGAGAACTTGGACGAGAGCGCATAGACTCAACTATACCTAAACAATACCCAAGATTTTTCATCCAAAATTCTTGGCATGAACACTCAGTACCCTCACATGTCGTATATTCCAACAAGTTGAACAACGATGACTACAAACTATGACTACAAACTATGACTACAAACGATGACTACAAACTATGACTACAAACGATGACTACAAACTATGACTACAAACTATGACTACAAACTATGACTACAAACTATGACTACAAACTATGACTACAAACTATGACTGCATGTTTCAGTCTTTGGACGCTGGGGTTGATTCTATTCCTCTTCCTTTTGGAATCACCACGTTCGGGTCTACTCTAACATCCCAAGAACTATTGTCTTAAAGTTGAACTTTGTTCTTGGTATTGAGTACTTCGATGAATGAGAGGTATGTAGAAACCCCTAATCTTTCAAAGCAAGAGAAGGCAGTAGAAAAGAGTCCAGTAAAAAAGAGTCCAGAAAAAAATGTCCAGTAAAAAAGAGTCCAGTAGAAAAGAGTCCAGTAAAAAAGAGTCCAGTAGAAGAGATAGAGTTAGCAGCTATGCCGAAACATGATTCCATCGTTCTACTGCCAACGGTAATTGTACAGTGGTGGTAAGATGAATCTCGTGGTATGATACTGGCTGAGGTGAAAAGACGAGCCAGACACTCAACGCTTTTACCTGGACTCATGTCCAGAAATACCAAGCTGAACCCATCCTTCCCTCAACCCTTCCTCAAACCCCAATCAAACCTTTAGAAATCCAACTCTTGGTATGCTTCATAACTTGTCCAGGACCCTAGCTGCTTCTTCAACCTGTCTGCTGGTTTTGTTGACATAAAGCTGTTCCTTCTACTGTCTTTAAGACCCCTAAGTACCGCTAAACCACCAAATACTACCAAATACCTCCAAATACCATCAAAATACCATCAAAATACCGCCAAATACCACCAAATACCGCCAAATACCACCAAATACCGTCTCTACCTCACCTTCGGGCTGCTAACATGGTCCTAACATGTATCTCTTGAGAGTTAGCATCAGGAAAGAGACAGTCAAGACAAGATTCGAGGTGATGCCGGCTACTAACACTGTTTCTAACACTGTCTTCGCATACAGTTTTCCATATTCTTTTTGCAAGTAGGTTACACTTATAACCGCAGTCATTCAGTATCATTCGCTAGTCATTCAGTATCATTCACTAGTCATTCACTAGTTATTCAGTAGTAGTGACGAGATCAGCTGTTCTTCACACTAAAACCTCTCTAACCCTCCTGATGATGATTGTTACAATAGTAATTAAACTTAGAAACCGTTCTTTTGGTATCTTCTTCGCTTATCATACCATTGGACAGAAGCTACCATCTGTTGCATTATGGCGGAATGCCTGAGTCAGAATGCTAGAAGTAATGGTGTTTGAGAGAAGGTTCATGTAGGCTGGAAAGCTGACCATATAGTGAATGATTCTAAAGTCACTGTTCTGTATTGACTCCCAAGCTGTGACAAATTATCAGTTCCCGTGACAAATCAGGTCCTGTAACAATTTATCAGGTCCTGTGACAATTTATCAGGTCCTGTGACAATTTATCAGGTCCTGTGACGATCAATACCCACAATAATCAAAGCGGGTGGGACACGGTCTGTCCTTTCTCGCGTAGACAATTATAGGGACCAAAGAAACGGACTTGACGGTTTCTGAAAATTCAAAACGCTTTTGTATGGCTATGTTTCAACTCATCCCGTGCACAATCCCGCCTCGAACTTCTGCCTGGGAAAAACAGCTCTACTGCTGATCCAGGCGTCTTTCGTCAAAGAACCGCTCTGTAAATTCAGTAGACTCTATGGATTCTGTAAATCAGTAGACTCTATGGATTTTGTAGAATCGGTAAAGTCGGAAATTTTGCTAGATTCCGTAAATTCTGTCCAAACTTGTAACGGTAGTATTTCTGTATCTCGTGCTCCTGAGTGTTCGCACCACATTACGCTAAATTAATGTAGCATCCTCAGAAGTTGAGAACTACTCTTCACTATTAGCCACCTCTAAAATCACACCACAAAGGTAACACAAAATGATGGTAAAATATAAAACGAACCTGGCTATTCTACCTGTGCTTGTTTTCGGGGGGAAAATACCGGGGGTTTTACCGCGGTGTACGGATGTTTTGTGTATCACCTGGTGCACTGGTCTGTGCTGGGTCTACGTGAAGAGAACCAGTCCAAGCCATTGGTGAACATCCGGAGTATGGGCGTCAATTCCGGCGGCACCATACCCCATACTATGGCATCATTTTTTCATACTACTCTTTTCTCTATACAGTGTTTTTCGAAACTATTCAAACCCGCACCATAAAACGATTCAAACCACACTAGCAAATTATATAAACCAATAACTTAAATCGTTCCAGTCCAGTTCCATCTGTCTTAACCCTTGATGAATATGGATGAACCCAAATGTACTACATATAAGGCATCCTCCAGATTTAACATTTCAAATAGTGAGTTTTAATGAAAGTTGGTGTGAGCATTTGGTTTGAAAGACTATGAGAAGGAGTACGAAACGTTTTTCCACCTTGGTTTGAATAATTTCGAAAAACACTGTATACTACGTTCTACATTATCATGGATGGAACATTATCATGGATGGAACATTATCATGGATGGAACATTATCATGGATGGAACATTATTATGGACACTACATTATTATGGACACTACCTTATTATGGACACTACATTTTCCTGGACACTACATTATCCTGGACACTCTACTACTCTACCTACCACACCACAACCTTGGAGGAAATCAGCACTTCGACAGCTAGATTCCCCATAAATACCCTACTTATTATTTTAAGCCTAAGATTGAATCTTAACCACCATCAAAAAGATCCTACTATAGCTATCACAACCAGTCCACCTCTACAAAGTATAATATTGGGGAGAGGATCTGGTATTGGAGATGTGGGTGTTTCTCCGTGTACATTTCGGGTCTTACATACTGACATCTATATTGGGGAGCATTCATATGACCACAGTTTTGACTGACCTTGGTCAGAGTTTGAAACACTAGTACTGAGCTTCCGATGACGCAAGGGACCTACATGACGATCGTACAGAGAGTACCAGAGTCCTACACTCAGGTTACTTTCATCTTCTTGACCAAATTTTGCTAACCGAGTTTTCCACAACTTAGTGTGTTTACAACTTGTTTATAAATTAGTGTGTTTACAGCTTGTTTATAAATTAGTGTGTTTACAGCTTAGTGTGTTTACAACTTGTTTATAAATTAGTGTGTTCACAGCTGAGCTCTTAAAAACTATTCTGTGCTTCCAGATTTGAAAAATGTCAAATCCCTCTTAGGTCTACCATCACATTCATTGTTAGAATCATGCCGATTCCTAGATACACCCCAATTCTTGGGGAGGAACAACAATTATGGGTCTTCAGCTTGTTCGTAAAATCCGCAGCAAAAATAAGACTCGGTTCGTCTTTGTAAAAGTCTCCAAACGCAAGCAAAAGAGTATCCTCGCTGATTGCATCAACACGTTTGAGCAAGAGGGAGTAAATTGTTACAGTGCTTTTCAAAGCTATTCAAACCAAAACAGCAAAACGTGTCGTACTCTTTCGCCCAATCTTTCAAACCAAATGGTGAATGCTTCACGCCAGATTTATAAAATTCAATGTGGAGAAAAGTTGATCTGATGATTGTAATTCAGGAGTCTTGCAATATTAGTCAAGGCTAAAACGGACGGATTTGAACTGGAAGGGGTACGAAAGTCTTTAAATTATTGGTTTGAATCATTTTGCTAGTGTGGTTTGAATCTTTTATCGTGTGCGTTTGAATAGTTTTGAAGAACACTGTATACAGATCTCAGACCATGGATGATTACGGACGACACATAGTTTCACATACAGTGAGACCTCCTTGGGTCACTTAAGGCAAACTCGCTGATAAGCTTTGCCTTGCCACATGGTGCCGTGTTCGAATTCTGGTTTAATCTTCTGTGGAATCATGATGGTGTCCAAATAGTATTTGTTAAAACCCCGACACATCGCAGAGCTTTTCGGCGCACCAAAACAAAAAGACCCGAGCAAATTGATTGTCAAGGGCTGACTGCAATTTCTAGATTGTAGAGTCAAGGACCATTCGAGCCAAAACCTTCAGGAGTCGTTCGGCAGTATGTGTTGTGTGTTGAACTTGACGCATCAGTACACGTGAGTGTACTGCACGCTCAAGTGATTGTTTAGAGATGAAACAATGGCAAAGTTCTTGTCTAGTTCTTGGCTAGTTCTCGTCTAGTTCTTGGCTAGTTCTCGTCTAGTCCTCGTCTAAACTTTCCCCATTGGCTTACAGAGACAATGGGAGTAGTACAGTGTTTCTCAAAACGATTCAAACCCGCACAATAAAATGATTCAAACCACATTAGCAAAATTAAACAAACCAATAATTCAAAACGTTTCGTACCCGTCACATTTCAGTTCCGTTCGTCTTAACCCTTGATTATTATTGAAAGACTCCCAAACGGCTTCCAAATGTACTATGTATAAGGCAATCATCCAGATTTAACATTTCATCACATTGAATTTTCAATAAAGTTGGTGTGAAGCATTACGCCATTTGGCTTGAAAGACTTTGCGAAGGAGTACGAAACATTTTGCTGTGTTGGTTTGAATGATTTTCAAAAACACTGTAAGAAGGGACGAGAATCCTCATGGTAGGAGGATGGAAATAGAGAATAAGCATCTCGGAGTACAGTGTTTTTGAAAACTATTCAAACTAGGGCAGCAAAATGTTTCGTACTCTTTCGCACAGTCTTTCAAACCAAATGTTCACACAAACTTTCATTAGAATTCAAGACACTGAAATATTGAATCTGGATTATTATCTTGTATGTAATAAATTTAGGAGTCTTGTAATATTCATCAAGGGTTAAGACGAACGGAACTGTAGTGAAAGGTCTACGAAACTCTTCAAATTATTGGTTTGTATAATTTGCTGGTGTGGTTTGAATCTTTTTATCGTGCGGGTTTAAATCATTTCGAAAAACACTGTATAAGTCTAGATACAGATCCTAAAGCATGATTAAGATGATTACTAAAGTTCCACACTAAAGCGAATAGTTGGAACTTAACCCGATGACTGTTCCAGAATACGGGAGTGTATATTATAACTCTCAACATTGTGAACAAGAAAGAGTTCAGCAACATATTCCACCAGATGGTAAAGTTGGGGGTTCGAGTGCCAAGAGTATATTATAATCCTTTAAGCTAAACTGTAGGTCTGATAAGGCCAAAAGTGACATACATGGGGAATTAGGTAGACATAGAGTGAGGGGGTAAAACCAGTTGGGGCTTTCAGAGGCTAGCCTCATACAGTGTTTTCGAAACTACAGTGTTTTTCAAAACTATTCAAACCCGCACGATAAAAAGATTCAAACCACACTAGCAAATTAAACAAACCAATCCTTCAAAAAGTATAGCACCTCTTCAGTTCGGTTCGGTTCAGTTTTGAGCCAGTTTCGAGCCCTGACTAATATTGCAAGACTCCTAGATGTATTACCTATTAGACAATCATCCAGATTTAACATTTCAGAATCTTGAATTCTAATGAAAGTTGGTATGAACATTTGGTTTGAAACATTGGTCGAAAGGGTACGAAACATTTTGCTGTGTTGGTTTGAATAGTTTCGAAAAACACTGTATTCAAACCAGCGTGATAAAACAATTCAAACCACACTAGCAAATTTAACCAACCAATAATTTAAAGGGTTTCGTACGCCTTGCAGTTCAGTTCCTTTCGGTTTGAACCTTGAATAATATTGCAAGGCTCCTAAATTTATTACCCATTAGACAATCATCCAGATTTAATATTTCATCACATTGAATTCTGATTAAAGTTGGTGTGAACATTTGGTTTGAAAGACTGTGCGAAGGAGTACGAAACATTTTGCCGAGTTGGTTTGAATAGTTTTCAAAAGCACTGTATATAAAGTAAACAGTTTTTGTAGAGTACTTTGGGATTTTGGAAAATTTCGTCCACTTTATTTTCAGTGTATTTTATTTTCAGTTGTCAGTCTTTGTCTCAGTTCATCTCCTTTCAGCATGGCCAGTGATCATTTTATTGTCAGTGGTTGTTTGGTGGGTGTGGCCCTTGAAAGCATCAGCTTCCTGAATACAGTGTTTTTCGAAACTATTCAAACCCGCACGATAAAAAGATTCAAACCATACTGGCAAAATTAAATAATTTAAAGAGTTTGGTACCCCTTTCACTCCATTCCGTCCGTTTAGACCCTTGGTTGATATTGCAAGACTCCTAAATTTAATACATATAAGACAAACCTCCAGATTCAGCCTGTCAGAATCTTGAATTCTAATGAAAGTTGGTGTGAACATTTGGTTTGAAAAACTGTGTGAAGAGGTACGAAACATTTTGCTGCGTTGGTTTGAATAGTTTTCAAAAACACTGTATTTCATGTTACTTTCTTCAACTGTTCAAAAAAAAAGGATGGGTATCAAAATGTGCACAAAAAAGTTGCGTGTAGGAATCAGCTTGTAGGTTACTTAACACTTTGTTCACACCAGCAATTGAAGTTCAGCATGTATTGGGCACCATTGATAAAGTTCATAGTCGCATTAAGATGGGTGAATGCTTGAGAAGTTCCACGGGTCCTGTTTCCGGTGGGTCTGCACGTAGAGGACACCTTAGTATGTTCCTCTCAAGATATTCTGATTGGTCAACTGACACTAGGGCATGTACCAGAAAGTATAGCAAGCATTGAGATTTTCATGAGTGCCTTTTTTCTGAAATGATTATTCATGGCTCACCAACAAGGCAGCTCACGGAATGGAGGCTTATAGTGTATTGTTTTTCAAAAAATTTCAAACCAGAAAGGCAAAACGATTCAAAACACACCAGCACAATTAAACAACCAATACTTCAAGCGTTTCGTACACCGTTCATATTTTTTAGATACGGAAACCAGTTCAGTTCCGTCAGTTTGGGCCCTTGATTGCAAGATTCCCAAATGTAGTACATATGAGACAATCTTCTGGGTTTAAGATTTCAAAAAGTTGCATTTTAATGAGAGTTGCATTGGACCATTACGACCTTTGCACTACGCGGAGGGGTACGAACCGTTTTGAGTCATTGGCTTGTTCAATTTTGCTAGTGTGGTTTGAATACTTTTGAAAACACCGTAGCCAAGGTGCGTGCAAAAGACTTGCTACTGTGCGACCCCAGCAGACGAGTGTTTGGTATCTTCGCATACACCAACGCACCAAACATTGGCCTCTTTGCCAATGGAGGTGGTTGTTCATATTCGTGCCATAAATCAACTGGCCGACTGAGCTCTATTCCATTGGAGGGTCTGTAACAAATATCTCACTGCCATTTGGGCTGCTCTTTTATGTTTTGCCTTGGGTTCCTTCAAATACCTAGCTAAGTTCAGAGCCTGATAAGCGATATCCGGTCTCACTGTATTTGCTGCAAACATAAGCTTTCCCACGATCGATCTGTACTCCGACTCATCGCATTCTTCCTGCAGTTCTTTTTCTGTAAGGACGTGAAGACGCTCCTTGTGTTTTCCTGGTGTGTTAGTATTCCGCATTCCCCCTTTCCCAGCATACGGCTTTAGCTTGAAGATGTAGTCCTCAAGATTTAACCCGATGAAATTGTCCCCGACTTCTTAGTTCATTCCCAAAGATTTCTCCGGCCTTGAGCACTAACTCAGTCCCTTTTCTTGTAAATAAATTCTTTTTTTCTCTATTCTAGCCAAAAGTCTATAACCTGCTTTTAATCATCCAATTTTGGCTTTATCATATTGTAACCGACTTTGATGACATATTTGTGATATACAATCATTGGAGAATAGGGTCCATAATAAAGGTTAACGAATGTTGCGCCCCGATCCAAGATGAATTCCACCGGATTAACCGGGGATGATCCCCAAGTCAAGTCATAATATAGTTGCGAATCATCACTTAATAAATCATCAGCGTTGAAGCAGATCGGGTTGTATAGTCCTTCATTTAAAAGTTCTTCATTTTCTCGGTGTTCCATGTCCTTCATGTCGAGGTTCTTCATTTTCTCGGTGTTTGTCCTTCATTTAGAAGTTCTTCATTTTCTTGGTGTTTGTCCTTCATTTCGAAATTCTTGGCGAGGTTTGACAGTACCTTTTTCATCAATGAGTTATTTGGCCCAAGAATCAATATATCATCAACCTACGGTCTTTTTCAAAAAGATTCAAACCAGAGATAAAACTATCTAGCAAAATTAAACAAACCAATAATTAAAAGAGTTTCGTAACCCTGCCCACAGTCTTTCAAAGCAAATGGTAATGTTTTGCACCACTTTCATTAGAATTTAATGTTCTGAAATGTAAATCTTGAGAATTGCCTCATATGCACTATTGGAAGTCTTACTGTCAACGAATACAGGGTTTTTCGAAACGATTTCAAACCAGTGCGATAAAAAGTTTCAAACCACACTAGCAAATTAAACAAATCAAGAATTTAAAGAGTTTCGTACCCGTGCCACTTCATTCCTTTCGCCTTAACCCTTGATGAATATTGCGGACTCCTAAATCTATTACATACAAGACAATCCTCCAGATTAAACATTTCAGAATACCAAATTCTAATGGAAGTTGGTGTGAACATTCGGTTTGAAATATTGTGCGAAGGAGTACGAAACATTTTGCTGTGTTGGTTTGAATGGTTTTGAAAAGCACTGTACCTAGTGTGTACGGAAGCTAGGTACTTCGCGGATATGTTGTACGCGAGACATTGTTAAAGACAACGGGACTATGTAGAATCCGAACAATGGAGACTGTGCGAGCCCCAGCCGAACTGAAAAGTATACAGTGTTTTTCGAAACTATTCAAACCCGCGCCAGAAAACAATTCAAACCACACTAGCAAAATAACAAGCCAATAACTCAAAAGGTTTCGTACGCCTTGCAGTTTAGTTTCTTTAGGTTTGAACCTTGATTAATATTTCAGGACTCCTAGATTTATCACCTATTAGACAGTCATCCAGATTCAACATTTCAGAATGTTTAATTCTAATGAAAGTTGGTGTGAACATTTGGTTTGAAAGACTGTGCAAAGGATTGCGAAACATTTTGTCGCTTTGGTTTGAATAGTTATCGAAAACACTGTAAGAAGCGCTGTGGGCCCGTCAGATAGGACTTCGGTCTTGTAAGGTACAACTTACATATCCCTGTATATTAATATATACTAAAACAAAAGTTGAAACTTACCGTACCAAAAAAGGTTAGGACGGACGGACTGAACTGGAGAGGGTTCGAAATGTTTTGTCGGACCAGTTTGAAACATTCTGAAATACTGTACAGTGCAATCATAAGTAACTTCCCTTTTTCAGGGCCTGTAATATACACGGTTCTGAAATACATCTCTAAAATCCAAATTTCACTATGACTTCATGAATGACCTGATGCCACACACGAGGGGCCTGCTTCAATCCGCAGAGACTTTCTTAGTTAAGGACTAAAAGTTCCTTTCCTTCTTGAACATAACCTTCTGGTTGTCTCATGTAGATCTCCTCTTCTAACACTCCATTCAAGAACGCAGTCGTGGCATCCATCTGTCTTATCACCAACCCTTGCTTCACTGCAATGGCTAGAACCATCCTTAAGCTCTCGTATCTGATCACCGGAGAGAATGTTTCTTGATAATCAATACCTTCCTTCTGAAAGTTCCCTAAGACCACAAGTCTTGCTTTGTATACTTCGTTATCTTTTAGTGACCACTTTGCACCTATTGGTTTCCGCCCTTTTGGTAGTTCGACTAACTCAAACGTTCCAAAAGTATCATGAGCTCTCATTTCTTCATCACACGCTTCAGTTCAGAGTATCCTGCTCTTCAGACGCATGGCCTCTTTATAACTCCTGGGGACCTCTTCGACTTTATTCGATTGAGCTTCTAGAGTTCGAACCCAATCAATCTTTGAAGGATTATTGTCAAGAGTTGGTGGTCCAGATTCATGTGCAAACACGACTGCAGGACTACTGAACTACTGAACTACTGAACTACTGAACTACTGAACTACTGAACTACTGAACTACTGAACTACTGAACTATTGGTCAGTTCTATCTCTCTATTCTCGAAGTCATTCAGGTTCGAATTATCGTCTTCGAGACACACTCCCCCTGAAATGGCGAGGTGGTTAAGATGATTCTCTATCCTCAGCACCCCATAACACTCCCACTCAACTGATGGCCCGTCAGGGTAGACAGCCCTAATCCGCCGTCTTCGTTTTTGTTGGTGTTGGTACAAGGGAACGCCAGCACATTTCAGCTTTCTGAGCCACCACACGTTTTGGCCTTGGGCCCATGCCATCATCCGAGTCAGTAATATCTTATTCACAAACGGATAAGCTTCGATTCGAGTTCAATCCAGACAGTCCGTCGTCTGGAGTCATTACAGACAGTCCATCGTCTGGTTCAAGAGGAGAGACATCGGGAATCCCCCTTGGTTCATTTCGATTCATCACAGACAGTCCGTCGTCTGGAGTCATCACAGACAGTCCATCGTGCGCACTCTTCGTTGCTACCGTTTCACCATTTCCTCCATAGCATATGGCCTAGGAACCATCTTGATCAATATTAGGTATTCCAAACCCTTCTCAAGCCAATAAAAAACTGCATAAGTAACATCTGTAGTGTCGGCAGCCACTATTTGTGGTGATCAGAGTTGCTTTGACCGTGCACCACGAGGACGGTACTGTGTGCAGGAATTTGCACCCAAACACGTTTTTTCTTTATGTTCCGACGCCCAACTCTATGCATTAATTTACAATAGTAATCCAAGCTAGGAGTACTCTTAGTTCAAATTTTCAATGGACACCATTATTGTACTTTCACTATGCACGTAGTGTATATAAACATACTTTGTGTTAGACTCCCCATAGGCAGGGCCCGGCCGATTGGGGATTCATGAAGCCTACTCTGTCCGGTCTCCGCCTGCACATAGTGCTATAGACCTCTTTCGAATATTCTAGAACAATCTTAGCCATTGTTCTCGAGGACAGTTTCCCGGTATCACTCTCGAAGTTGTATGAGCCACAGCGAGCAAAGTATTAGTTAGGCATAAATGTATCAAAGAACATGACACTTTGTCTGTAAACATTGGTATAAAAAAACTTTGTACTATGTGCAGGTCTCTCAAAAAACTATGTTTTGATATTCGACAGAAAGCCATATTGGGTTGTCTGCTGCATCTGACACACTAACATTGGAAAGATTATGAGCACTGGTATGGTATGCTCGACCGGAATTGAGGGCCGCGGCCGGAATTGCCCAACTACAGGACCTCCAAAAGTCCACCACTCAACCTTTTTCCACTGGCAAAATATGTATAGTAACGTCCGGAATTCCAGGATTCCAACGAGCTTATTTTCGAAACGATTCCATCAAAAAATGGGTGTTTGCGTTGGGCAATTTTCTGCTGAGGTAGCCGGGTGTACGGGTGTTTTGATTTCTCACCAGAGCCAATTCCGGGGGTTGCACCCAAACAATGTTCCATCCGTTCCAGACTGGTACTGCAAGAGTCCCAGAAGTCACCCAAGTGTACTGCATATGCGCCAACTCTCCAGATTCAAACCCTTCAGAATATTGGATTCTAAAGAACGTGTGTTACGCCATTTGGTTTGAGCGCAACATTTTATTGGAAATCTCTCACAAACCACAAATCGACCTTTGCTTTCGTGAAAACCTGTGCACTAAAAAATCGTCGCTTCAGCTCTGTACATGCACAGAATGGGCATTTTTAAAAATGTTCTTTTCCGTAATAGGCCTCCAAGTTTGGCTCTTCTGTCTGCACCTTTTCTGGCCGCTCGCACCTAGGCGTACCAGAAAATGATACGGTTTGAGTTTGGGCATGGGAGAAAAGATTTGTGGTCTGGTCATGTGAATAATTGTATTTGTGATATGCGCCACAGAAATCCCCACAGGCGTACAGAAAATGTTTAGTCGGCATCTCAAAAATCACATACAGAAATTTACATACAGAAATTTAGTCGGCACCTCAAAAATCACATACAGAAATTTAGTCGGCACCTCAAAAATCACATACAGAAATTTAATCGGCACCTCAGAAATTACATACAGAAATTTAGTCGGCACCTCAAAAATCACATACAGAAATTTAGTTGGCACCTCAGAAATTACATACAGAAATTTAGTCGGCTCCATTCCCATGTCTATATAAGCCGCGTTGTTCCCACGTTTTTACCCACCATCTCTTTCCACCCACCCAAACAAACAGACTCAGATATTCTAAAACAGACCCTTTCAGAAAAACAGACTCTTTTCAGAAAAACAGACTCTTTTCAGAAAAACAGACTCTTTTCAGAAAAACAGACTCTTTTCAGAAAAACAGACACATTCAAACCAAACCAAACCAAACCAAACTCCACATCTCCTGAACCATCTTCCTAATGAAAGCTCCTGAAACCTGTAGCTTTTTTGAGCGGCTCTTCAGCGGCAAAAGGCCTATGGAGACCGACTTCTCTTCATTCATGGAGACTGCAGGTTCCCTGAAGTCCCTAGTCTTTCCGGAATCGCTTGTGTTTCTGGACTCCCTGGTTTTCCTGGACTCTCCCGGCTTGACTTCTCGGGACAGGAAAGGACAGCCCCCCAGACGGGGCCCAGACATCTTGGCTAGTCTTGTGGACTGGAGAATGCAGCTCACCACCATAGGCCAGGCAGCCGGAATTGACCCAGGCAAGCTCTTTGACTCCCCCTATCTCGGGTGTACCGAAGAGCTAGAACAAACAGAAGAGACAGAAGAGACAGAAGACACAGAAGACATATTCTGGAAGCCTCAAGAGCTGCAAAGTGCCCTTTTTCACACAAGCACTTTATCCAGAGCCTTGGGTGTCACCACGCACTCTCAAGGTCATTCAAAGCACCACCAGAAACTGGCATCCAGAAGCAGCTCAAAGTTCGAAGCAACGTTCCAGGCAATGTTGGACGAGCCAGACTTGGATTTGGAGTTGGACTTGGAAAAGATGTTGAGAAACGAGCAGAAAAAGGAGCAGAAAAGGAAACCAAAGCCCTATGCCAACCATAGCTTGATGTCGCGGCTGGCTATGCTGGCCTTGGGTCTTCTTTTCGAGAGCTCTGCTCTGGGTGATCTGGACCAGACTAGCACACTGTCCTGGGACGTTTATGAGGAGATTAGTTCTGTTGAAATCCAGCTTGGGGTTTAATGGACCCCAACGGACTTTAAGCAGCTCAAGCCAAATCCGCACTAAATCAAATAGTAATTATATAAAGAAAGTTTAAACAAGCAAAAGTATAGTAATTTTTGGTGTGGGTTTCCCAGCTGATTATCAGGTTTGACAGCTACAGGTTTGGCAGCTACAGATTTGACAGCTACAGGTTGGCAGCTACAGGTTGGACGTGAACTTGGAACTTAGATTGTCGTGCTCCACACATACCCGTTTGGCTCAATATTGTCGGATTAGAACCAAGTGTGGCAGAATGGCACCAATGTAATAACAAGTCTGTTCAATTACATTTGGATCAACTAGATACGATTTTGGGTGAGTTCTCTCCCTGCAACGACGATGCGGCTGTGGCCAAATATGAGAAGATGTGCAAATTGCTTGATGTTTTAGAGGAATATATTATTCAGTACTCTATTTGAGAATGCCGAGAACAAGTGTCTAGTATGCCGCATATCGTTTTGGCAATTCAGGAGTGTTTCTCCAGGCCAATACTAATCTACGGTCCAGCGCCCCTAAAGTATGTCAAATGACTAAAGTCTTAATATACGGAGTTTTTCAAAAGTGTTCAAACCAGCGCCACAAAAGGTTTCGAACCAAGAAGATAGAATCATTCAAACCAGTGCAATAAAACGAATCAAACAAATCATTCAAAACGTTTTGATCCCTCCAGTTCCTTCCATCCGTTCTAGCCCTTCACTGGTACTGTTAGACTCCCAAATGACCCCCAAATGTAGCACATATAAGGCAATCTTCTTGATTTAAGATTTCAGAAAATTGAATTCTGATGAAAGTTGGTGTAAAACATTACGCCATTGCTTTGAAAGATTGTGCGAAGGCATACGAACATTTTTGAATGATTGGTTTTTTCAATTTGCTAGTGTGGTTTGAATGGTCTTATCGGGCTGGTTTGAATAGTTTTGAAAAACACTGTAACAATTGCCTTTCTACAAAAATTGTTTGCTAGTAAAATATAGACACTAATACTTAAAAAGTTGACATCTCCAGATATTCAATTCGGCTTGGATCCAAGGAGCCAATAGCACTTTTCCGGAAGTGAAGTGGTCAAGCTATAATCAGTATCAGGGTTTCCAGGAGCGCAATACTTTTGGTGCGTTGTTGAGCTTGACCTGGTTTCATATTACCTGTGAAGGGAGCTTTTGAAGTTGGTATAGTACACTGTGTTGCATTAGACAGGCCGTCGGGTTTATTTCTAGCCAATATTACGATACTCCCACGTGACTCAATCGCTACCCACTACAGTGTTTTTCGAAACTATTCAAACCAATGATTCAAAAGGGTTCATACCCCTTTGCCCAGTCTTTCAAACCATGGCATAATAGTTCCACACCATCCTTCATTAGAAGGATTATTCTGAAAGGTAAATCTTGAGATTTGCCTCAGATGTAGTATATTTATGAGTTTTGCAGTACGTGATGAGGCAAAACGGACGGAACTGAACTGGAGAGGTATGGAACATTTTCAAATATTGGTTTGTTGAATTTTGCTAGTGTGGTTTGAATCGTTTCATCGCGCTGGTTTGAGTAGCTTTGAAAAACACTGTAAAATGGCTCAGGTCTGAAAGGATGTAGCAGATTATCATGTGACTTGTGACCCACGCGAGGTTTCAAAATACACCTCAGTATATAGTAAGATACAGGGGTATTCAAAGTGGAGAATCACGAGGTTCGGTGCCGTGCTTCGCTGAGACCCGACTGACTCACGTGACTGTGATCGTGTCCTCAATATAAAAGGACGAGCTCCCGCTATTCTGCACCACCCAAAACACAATAACTGAGTGACGTACACTTTAGCCAAAGGTTTCGTGCCTATTTGGGGTCCTCACGTGACTTCTCTGGAAGCATTGAGCGATTTGGTGGTCAATTGCCGAAACTGGCCCTCATCGGCGTCTTTGTCGGAGCGATATTTGGCGCAAGGAAAGAGAGCACTTTTTTAGAGCGTTTAACGTGCGCTTGTGCTGCTGCAACGTCGCCTCTTCCTTATAAATATGCTTGGCCTCTGCTGACTCTCCGTTTTCTGTTTGGGGATCCCTGGGTTTGAAGAGGCAGATTCAGCCAAAGACGATTCAGCCAAAGACTGGTGGAATGTGTATCGAGTGGTTTGTTTTCGTAAGGGTTCCGGTCTCCATATCTGAGGTCCGGAGATTGGCCACCGACAGAACCCCGGAACTTGAGTGAACGACTGGAAGTTTTTCGTATGGGGCTGGGGAGACGGTGCTGGGAGACGGTGCTGGGAGACGGTGCTGGGAGACGGTGCTGGGAGAAGGAGTTGCGGATGGTTGGGCGCCGTGAAATGCTGTTTTAGCCATTTACGGGTAAAGAAGAAACCACGGTCTTAAACAACTGAATGCGGGACTTCCTGTAGTCTCTCTATTGGAGGTCTCCAGCCTCATCAATACTAACTAGTGTGGAGGTACTGATGTTTACTGGACTTGGACTGACTCATTTAAATAGTGCCATACAAGTCCAAAGTTCCACCCGCGCACGCCGGTGCTTGCAGCGGTGTTGGACAGGGAACGGTGGATAGCCAGTCACGTGATTTGCAGCAACTGAGCCGCGCCTATCTCGAGAATTGGGAATGTGCACTTGGCCCGCTTCGGACCCGGGCACATCCGTACACCACAAAAGAACAGCAAACTCAACGCCAAACAACGCCGACGGGAGCCACCGGCGCAGATCCATCTAAAACAAGCTCTAAAGAGGCTCCTGCAGACAGCAATACTCCCCTGAGACCCCTTGCCACGTTCTGGAAGCGTCGGAAAAGGATGTTCCGATTGGATGCAGTCACTGGGAAAGTAGTCCGATTGGATGCAGTCACTGGGAAAGTAGTCCGATCGGATGCAGTCACTGGGAAAGTAGTCCGATCGGAAAGGGTTCAGCCTCGCGGCCTGCATGTAGTCGGAACAATCTCAGCCGGAGTGCCTCGTTAAAGCTGGATCCACGCCTATTTGCCGTCCACATGCAGGTGCCGCAGCTAACGCCGCCCGTCGATTGCGATACCCACGGAGCAGCCAAATATATAACCCCCGGCGTCCCCCTTGATCTGAACCCCCAAAACTGACCTTCACAGTGGTGACCTTTCCTTCATATAATCACCCCCTCAACACCTCCACTTACTAATACTGCACCTATTTATTCCCTTCCATTCCCACATCACCCCACAGTATGAGCTCGACGTCATCCTTAGCTTCAGAGCAGTTGGAACCCAAAGAGTATGTGCAGGCGCCCAGTGACCAATCAGGCGACACGTTGACTCGGACAAAAACGGAAAGTGCCAAGTCTCTCCAGGACCACGGGCTCCAGAGCCATATTCCTATGGCGGACTTGAATGCTCCCCCGGTGCGCGACCCGATTTTCCCCGAGGAATTTAACCTTGAGACTGAGACTGGTTTGGTGCGCGTGCAGACTTTGCAGTCATTGGGGAGAGTCAAGAGTCGAGCCACGGATGCAAGTGGAAATGAAAAAGAAAACGCCTTGGACCCCGATACGGAGTTTGTCACGTTTTTCCCCAACGACCCGGAAAACCCCCACAATTGGTCGCCCACCCGGAAATGGCTATATACCTTTATATTTGCTTGGGGAGTGGTTAGTGCGGCATATGGCTCGTCTTCTTTGGCTGGAGGCTTGCCGTTGATTAGCGAACGCTTCAACATTTCGACTGAAGTGGCCATTTTGTCGGTGTCGTTGATGGTGGTTGGGTTTTTGGTGGGCCCGCTTCTTTGGGCCCCGCTCTCCGAGCAGATCGGACGAAGACCCGTGTATTTCATCAGTTTCTTCCTCTATACAGTCTTCAACATCCCCGTGGCCTTGACCAAGAGCCCGGCCGGCTTTCTTATATGCCGCTTTCTCCTAGGAGTCTTTTCTTCCTCGGCTTTAACCAATGTGGGTGCGTCTATAGTGGATCTCCATAAGGAGACACGAGGCGTGGCCATTGCGTTCTTCTCGTTTTGTCCGTACTCGGGTCCGGTGCTTGGGGGTATTGTCAATGGGTTCATTAGTGTGGATTCCAAACGCTATGATCTTATGGTGTGGGTGAACATGGCATTTGCAGGAGTCATGTGGATTCTCATGTCGTTGATTCCCGAAACCTATGCTCCCGTGATCTTGAAGAAACGCGCCCAGAAATTGAGAAAGGAGACTGGCAACATGAACATTATGACGGAGCAGGAAGCGACGCCTCTTTCGTTTGCAGAATTGGTCAACAACAACCTTTATAGGCCGCTCAAGTTCATCGTCAACGAGCCGGTGTTGGATTTGGTGTGTGCATTTGTGGCTCTCATTTATGCGTTGCTCTATGCCTTTTTCTTTGCATACCCGGTGATTTTCGACGAGCTCTACGGCTTCAAGGACGATAAGATCGGGTTGATGTACATCCCCATTTTGATAGGGGCTTCTTTTGCGGTCATTGTAACTCCCATCTTGGAGAACCGCTGGAAAGCCATGTCCATGCGCAGAGTGCCAGTTCCGGAGGATCGATTGGTGGGCGCCATGATTGGGTGTCCATTCCCATGCATAGCGTTGTTCATCCTCGGAGCTACTTCCCAAAAGGGTATCATTTGGGTGGGTCCTGCTCTGTCGGGAATCCTCTTTGGCTTTGGCATGGTGTTGATCTACTACTCGCTCAACAACTACATCATCGATACCTATGCCAAATACGCGGCTTCAGCCTTGGCCACCAAGGTGTTTCTTAGAAGTGCAGGCGGTGCGGCGTTCCCGTTGTTCATCACTCAAATGTACAAGGGCCTTGGGCTCCGCTGGGCCAGTTTCTTGCTTGCGTTCGTGGCGTTGGCCATGGTGGTGGTGCCTTTTTCCTTCTATAAGTATGGAAAATCTCTCCGGGCCAAACTCTGCAAGGAGGATTATTCCGTGCAGTATTAGAGAGTGAGATGAAGGCATAGACGGTATTTGGATGAGCACAGCAGAAGGTGTGCACGTGCCACAATGTGTTTCCATACATCCACCTCTGGGCTGCCACATGTATTATATCCATAAGTGGACTCCTGGATACTTCTAAAGGAAGAGGGCCAATGTTGTTGAACATGTAAGATGTGGAGAGGCGTGTATCGCGTTACCTGCAGTACACCGGAACAAGCCCCAAGATTCCCAGAAGCCTCAAGGTTCCGAGGAACAGATGAGTGTGGACTAATGTTGTATGCGGGTCTTGGTGTCCGGAGTAGTCAGGTTCGCCTGGACAAGGTTGGCCAGGTGTGGTGCAGGAGGAAGGAGTCCAAGGAATCAAGTGATTCCCTGCAGGTAGAGCGGATCACAAGTCACCACAAGACGGATCTGCTAGGACAGAACTGAAAGACAGAACCTTTCCGACTCAAAAGCAGTCAATTTGAACAATTACTAATACCGTGTTTTTCAAAACTGTTCAAGCCCGCAAGATAAAATGATTCAAACCACACTAGTAAATTAAAGAAATCAATAATTCAAAAGTTTCGTATTCCTTTCAGTTCATTCCGTCCGTCTTGACCCTTGATTAATATTGAAAGACCTCAAATGACATCAAAAGACCCCAAAAGACATCAAATGACCCCAAATCTACTACATATAAGACAATCATCCAGATTAAACATCAGGATATTAAATTCTAATCAAGGTTGGTGTGAACATTACAGTGTTTTTCATAACTATTCAAAGGAGCGCAGCAAAATGTTTCGTACTAATCATATGTTATCATAATTTTTATAAAAAACCTTCACTTGCGTGACTTCTATGATTCACATGGCAGGCATGAATTCATAGCTCCTCTAACTAATGGTTTCATAAATTCTATGGTTTCACAACCCCTGATTCTTGGACTCTTGTGACTTTATTGAAAACCCCGATTCTATGGGCCTTTGATCCCTTGACTTCCACTTCCATTTCTATGGTTCTATAATTCTTCGATTACTATGACAACAAGATCC
>NKZA01000062.1:0-94673 GCA_002374405.1 Metschnikowia cubensis | reverse complement strand
CACCTTGTTTAGAACTTCGGTCTTGTAAGGTGCAACTTACATATCCCTGTATATTAATATATACTAAAACATAGGTTGAAACATACTCTGTAGTCTATACTATGCTCTGTAGTACTCTGTAGTACTCTGTAGTACTCTGTAGTACTCTGTAGTACTCTGTAGTACTCTGTAGTACTCTGTAGTACTCTGTAGTACTCTGTAGTACTCTGTAGTACTCTGTAGTACTCTGTAGTACTCTGTAGTACTCTGTAGTATACTCTGTAGTCTATACTATGCTCTGTAGTACTCTGTGTCTATTCTATACTCTGTAGTCTATACTATGCTCTGTAGTACTCTGTAGTACTCTGTGTCTATACTATACTCTGTAGTACTCTGTAGTATACTCTGTAGTATACTCTGTAGTATACTCTGTGTCTATGTTATCTTCTGACTTAACTTGTATTCTTTGACGGTTCCTCGAGGCAACCGTGGACCAAAACTCTCGACTGGAACAATGGCGAGAATTCAGAATATTTCAAAGTGCCATGGTGGCCTGACACTGTGATACGCCGTTGTAGTGGCCATGGGATGGGACATCGTAGGCTTCATAATGTCTCTATAGGCACTACAGTCTATATTCTATATATAGACTCTATACTTTGTAGTCTATGACACATGCTCTAACTGACATGCTCTAACTGACATGCTCTAACTCCATGGTCTGAAACTATAGTACAGTCTATGGCCTCTACTCGCTCTGCTGACCGTACAATCACTATATACAGATGCATGTTTCAAACAGATGTTTCAAATAGATGTTTCAAATAGATGTTTCAAATAGATGTTTCAAACAGATGCGTGTTTCAAACACCGGCCCCAGATCACAGACTGGGGCAAGAAATATAGGCCAGAAAAAGATGTGCCTGCACACAACCCGCCATTACGGTCTGCATCTGTCATGATAAGACGCACACCGCAACTCCATACTTATACTCCATAGCCCATAGTCCATACCCACATGACACGCTCCTTCGCTGGCCAGAACGTGACTAGCCCCATATACGACCCGATCCGGGGTGGCAATGGGTATCGGGCTGGTGCCCGCATTGCCCGTGTGCAGATCCTCATAGCACTGTTCCTTGGGGTGTCTGCCTTTACGCTCTTCTGTGTGCTCCGGAAGAAATACCCCCGGATCTACGTGGCCAACTTCAACCTCCAGAACGAAAACTATATCCATAGCTTGAGCCGGCGGAACTTGCCCCGCTTGCCCCGCTCGCTTTTGGGCTGGATTCCTACGGTCTACCGGATCACTGAGGACCAGGTGCTTGAACATGCAGGACTCGATGCTGTGGTGTTCCTCGGCTTCTTTAAGATGGCCATTAAGGCTTTGTCTGTGTGTGTTCTTTTTGCCTTCACGGTGATTTCGCCGGTTAGGTATTGGTATACAGGGAGAGTGGACTATCCGGACCCGGGCCCGGACGCGTCTATGCAGGCCGCACCTTCCCAGTCCAACCTCTTCTCCAGCTTCTTTTCCAAGTCACGCTCTGTTTCTGCCCATAGCGAGTACCAGCTGTTTATATGGATGTACACGGTGTTCACGTACGTGTTTACGTTTGTGGTGTTGTTTTTTCTATGGAGGCAGACCACCAAGTTCATTGCCATGAGACAGCACTACTTGGGGAAACAGGCTTCGATCACCGACCGCACCATTAAGATCCTGGGAATTCCGCCGGTGCTCCGCGAGGACGAGACGCTTCGCCGCCACATAAACTCCTTGGGCGTGGGCGACGTGGCGGACGTGTGCATCGTGAAGGAGTGGAATGCGCTTAACTCACTCTTCCAGACCCGGGGGAAGGTGCTCCACCAGCTTGAGACGTACTGGGTGCAGTACTTCCAAGAAAACGCCATTTCCGATCTTACGGACTTGTCGAATCTGCGGTTCAATGGAACTTTGGGCGACGTTTTGGGTCTCCAAAAGAGTGCAAATGGAGAGGATACTGGAACCAGTCAATCTGATCCGGCAGATAGACCGTCTTTGCCTGCAGAGCACTCCACACATACATCGGGCACTTCAAATGATCAATATTTGGATGGCACTAATGAATCGGGTGCACGTGACCTGGACTCCGGGTCGCCACGTGACTCCATAATTGACCTGATTTCCGGCCATTTGGACGTTTTGGCCCATCCAGACTCGCCAGTGCCCATTCTTCCTGGAGAACGCAAAAGACCCCATTTCCGGAAAGGCCTATTTGGACTCTGCGGCCCCGAGGTCGATGCCATCGACTACTACAACTCGCAGCTCGAGACAATCGATAAGGAAATCCGGAGATACCGCCAAAAAGAGTTCCCTCCGAGCTCCACGGCCTTCGTCACCATGAAGTCCGTGGCCCAGGCCCAGATGCTAGCACAGGCAGTTCTTGACCCCAAAATCAATCACCTCATCACCAGCTTGGCACCCTCGCCGCATGACATCATTTGGGAAAACCTTTGTTTGACCAGAAAAGAGAGAAACACTCGCATAATCTTGGTTATGGTATTCATTGGGCTTGTTTCGGTGCTTTTGGTGTTTCCTGTGCGTTTTTTGTCCAATTTCCTCAACATCAAGTCCATCTCCAAGATCTCCCCTCAATTGGCCCGGTTTTTGAAGACCCATAAATGGGCAGAGAACCTTATAACAGGCATCTTGCCTCCATATGTGTTCACCATCTTCAACATAGTGATGCCGTACTTCTATATTTGGATCACCAAACGCCAGGGCTATACATCCAGAGGAGACGAGGAACTCTCGGCCATCTCCAAGAACTTCTTCTATACCTTTGTCAACTTGTTCTTGGTGTTCACGCTTTTTGGAACGGCCATTCTCACAGATACTGCGCAGTTGGCGTACCAGTTGGCAGACTCGCTCCAGAAACTCAGTTTGTTCTATGTGGACTTGATTATCCTCCAAGGAATCGGCATTTTTCCCTATAAATTGCTTCTTTTGGGCAACCTCATCAAGTACCCCATCAAGAACTTCTTCTGGTGCAAGACTCCCCGCAATTACCTTGACTTGTACAAACCTCCGGTGTTCAATTTCGGGTTGCAACTCCCCCAGCCCATTCTTATCTTGATCATCATCGTCACCTACTCCGTGATCTCCACCAAGATCTTGACTGCCGGCCTCGTGTACTTCATCATTGGGTACTTTGTCTTCAAATACCAGCTCTTATATGCATGCGTGCACCCCCCACACAATACGGGGAAAATCTGGCCATTGATTGTCCGGAGAGTCATGATGGGCTTGCTTATTTTCCATACCATGATGTTTGGAACCCTTGCATCCGAGAAGGCATATGCATGTGCATCGTTCATCATCCCATTGCCCATGTTCACCATATACCTTTTTTGGTATTACCACAAGAATTACATTCCTCTTTCGAATTTCATTGCCTTGAGGGCCATTGAATCAAACCATCTTCCTTATTATGATGAAGAGACAACGGGGGGAGATGGCCGTTCCTGTACCTTGGACGAGCGCAGAGAGCTAAACCAGACTTATGAGTACCCCAACTTGGTGTGTGACATTGAGGGGCCCTTGATAGCCGTGGACTATAAGGAAGCGTTGTATATTGAGCCGGACGGAACCACCATCAAAAAACCCGTGCCCAGTTTTCAATAACCAGATAAGAATCTTAGGTTTCAGAATCAACTTTGAGTTTCAGAATCATCAAGCTTCAGAATGAACTATAAGTTTCAGAATCAACTTTAAGTTTCAACATGAACTGCAGGCTTCAAAAAGCAAGTTCAAACACTCGGGCAATTCTCATCACCGACATCTGGCACTCTTCCATAAACAAACTCACCAGTGAGTGGCTGGAAGAAAGCTGCCCCACAAGAAGACACACTACCATTTCTTGGGTCAAAAGCAGAACGACATTGGAGGCCAACACAACTGCACAGATGGACCCATAGGAATTATGGGTGATCAGCCTAAGAGCTTCAATGGTATTGAACATACCAAGAATACTCACCACGGTATTGGCAATGGTGGCATTATCATAGGGCCAGATAAGCATGATAATGGGAAGCGACTTGACAGCTAGAGACATGAGGATGGTCACGATAAGCACACAGCGGTGGTAGCTCTGGTTCCATTCCACCGGTAGGTTTGAGTTGGGCACCGCTCCCCATTTCAAGACCTGCGTGAAAAGACACACCAACACTACACAAAACGAGACTTTCCGGATACACTGCTGGAGAATGAAGAAGCCGTACTGCCAGAGAGGCGGGGCCTGGAGAACTTGGCTGATCAACAGCGTATTCCATGCACTTTTTTCCTCATACGCCCATTCTAGGTACACTTCGAAGAGGATGGAGAGCACAAAGTACCGCCGGAGCTTACTGTACCGGACCGAAAACGGAGCAGCCATTTTGGTGGCAGAGTCCTCTGTCTCTTTACCAGAGTCTTTGATCTTTTTGACATCCTTGAAGATCTCTTCCTCGACGATGTTGTAAGCAGCATGGCGATACGCCTGGGGCTTCAACAAGAGCACGTCCAAAAAGAGAATCACCTTGTCGTACTCAATGTACTTGTCGACGACATTGTTGCAGCTCCTGCACACAGTCAACTGGATGAACTTGCTTTTGAAATCCGAATAGAGACATTGGACATCCGGGTTGGAACACTCGATGCAGATCATGGTGTATGATAAGGTCGCACCTGACGATAATGATGCTGATGATGATGATGCGTACGTGGTGTCTATATGCAGTGCGCAGTCATTTTTCCAAAACACACGTCCACTTAATTCTCCCCACGCACCAGATTGGAGGTTCCCAAAGCCATAATCTTCTCTTAATGCTGTGAAAACCCCATTTGATTTTTAAAAAGGGCAAACTAATTTTTTGTGGAGAGGATGAAGCGACCTAAGTCAATAGGTCGGAACTGGATATAAGCCCCGGATATTGCATATAAGCTGTGGTTACTGTACATAAGCCCCGGAACTGGCCATCCATTCCGGCCCCCCACTAATTCCCACTCTACGAACTTCAACTCATATACTTCTAATACATAATTGTGATTACAAGATGTTAGACTTTCGACAAACTACAATATTTCTTTTAATTTGGAAATTTGTGTTCTTATATGCAGGATATCAGAGGGTCCATTCATTCATGTAGGGTGCACTTCAGCATTATAAACTAGCATAGACTCGTGTGATTCTATAATATTCTAAAATTATTAATAACTGGATCTAGATGAGAGAGGCTTATTCTGGTATGGAACACCCTCCCTACTCCCTCACTGATGATTCTTTATTCAAGGTCTTTGGATCCCGAGCTGAAAATGAATCTTTAACTTTATCCTTAGACCAGATTTTCCATTGGCTCATATCTCCATGTGAGCAAACAACTCAAAATAAGCATCATGATGCATCTTTATCTCATCTTCGTCGCCGATTTCATTCATCATCGATTATTCGTTCATCTCCATTAAGTTTGATTCTTTAAGAATCCATAGGTGAATGAATATGATGAGTAGAAGTCCAGAAATTCATGAATTTTCATAAATTAAAGATTGTTGGTGAGTCAAGATGAATCAAGATGGATCAAGGTCTCGGTCATAAAAGTTAACCTTGTTGCGTTTGGTGAGTTAACAAATTTCATCAGGTGGGGCTACCTCAGGCACTAAGCCGATTTTGAATGCTGGGCCCATGAAAGCTGTTTCAACTTGAGGACTGAGATCGGCAAAGAATGCCTTTAACGATTCCGTAAGCGGAATGGTAGGGTCCTGGCCAAAAGTCCCGCTAGACTGTTGGGTAGAAAAACTTGTGCCTTGTCCAAAAGGTGTCTGTCCAAACGGAGTCGTGTTCTTCCCAAATGAACTGGTATTTTGTCCAAATGAACTAGTTTGTCCTGAACTATTTTGCCCAAACGGTTGGCTTTGGGTGGTTGCAGTATTTTGACCAAATGGGATGGCATTTCCAGTTGCATTTCCAAATCCAGAAGTCCCAAAACCTCCCAATCCGGAAGTTCCAAAACCTGAAGTTCCAAAACCTGTTGCTCCAGGTGTTGTTCCGGATGATGTTGAGGATGCTGTTGCGGAAGGTGTGGTTCCAGCAGAAGTCTTTCCGAAAGGATTATTTCCAAAGGCAGATGCTGCTCCTGCAGAAAGTGTAGCCCCGAAAGCAGATGGAGCTCCTGCAGAATTTGGGGCTCCAAAAGCAGATGCCGTTCCAGCAGAATTAGTTGCTGTATTGATTCCAGCATTTCCTCCTGCTGCATTTGTTCCTGTCGTGCTGGGTGCGGCCAAGTTTCCGAATGCACTCTTGACTGGCTCTGTGCCGGTAGCCTGGCCAGTGGCTGTATTGGATGCACTCAGGCCAAAGGCATTTTGCAGCATCAGTCCGAAAGTGGTGCTTCCAAATCCAGAGTTCCCAAATGCAGACGAGGTTCCAGACCCGGTCGAAGTTTGGCCAAATCCAGTCTTGCCAAATCCGCTTGCCTGTTCAGACCCGGTCTTTGCCTGTCCGAATCCACTTGCTGTCCCTGTCTGTCCGAACCCACTCGATCCGAAACCGCTTGTCTGTCCCGAACTGATATTTGCTTGTCCGAATCCACTTGTCTGGCCCGAGCTAATATTTGCTTGTCCAAATGCAGAATTTTGTTGACCAGAAGCTGTAGAAGATGTGCCAAAACCAGAGGCTGTGGTCGTGGAGGATCCAAGGCTTGTTGATCCAAACCCAGTGTTTCCAAATCCGGAATTGGAGGCTATTCCCGAACTATTGCCGGTATTGGTGGCCCCAAAGCCTGTATTTCCAAAGCCAACGCTTCCAAATCCGGAGGTTCCTCCTGAGTTTGCCGTACTTCCAAAACCAGTGCTTCCAAAACCACTGGATGCTCCTGTCTGAGAGCTCCCAAACGGATTAGATGTTCCTGTTTGAGAAGTTCCAAAAGCTCCTGAATTACCGAAGGCTCCTGATCCTCCAAAAGCTCCACTTTGTGAGCTTCCAAAAGAATTGCCGAAACCTCCAGACCCAAATCCACCGGTATTCTTCCTCAAATCAGCCACACTTTCTTCGAAAGTCTTCTTGATGAACGGCTTCAAGGTTGCAGGATTGGATATCCCCACCTGCTGGTACCTGGCAGCCAAGGCCCGGTTCTTCTCCACCTCAGAGATACAGTATTCCATGTCTCGCTTGCGCAATTCTAGGTTCTGGGTGTACTGATCCACCGAGTTGTTGGCCACGGCCTCCATGTACTGAAGTCGGAGTTCCTCAGGAGAAATGTCTCTTCCCTCGATTATGCTGTTGACAGGAAAAGACGCTAGGCCGTATGCAGTGAAGGCGGGGCTCGGCCTTAGATTCTTATATTCCTTGAGATCGTCTTGGATCTGTGCCGATAACGTTTCTGGGTTTGCATTGACAAAGGCGGCCGTCAGGGAAATGGCGTTTTGGGTATTTTGGGAGTTGTTGTTGGTAGTGTTGGAATCAATGTGCGCAAAGCGACACTGTGACCCCATTCGACACAGGCCCTTGGCGTAGAATTTGCAGGGCTGTTTCATAGCAAGTAGACTGGTATTGGTCCAAAACGGATGGTGTTTCGTCGCTTGTATGTAGACAAGATGAGCGCGCCTGGTGCACGGGTGCGAGGCCCGCCAATTTGCACCCATTCAAACAGAAGGAAGGCTTGATCAGAATGAATTGACTTCATGGAATTTGGCGACCACCACGTGACTTTTCTGATTACTCTCAAAAAACGCCTCCTTGTATAATGGCAACAATTGCTGGATCACGCCTTGTCGGTTGATTTCTCCGCGGGATATTTTCTGGAGGAAGTTCTCGAGCGCCCTGCGCAAGAATGGTTTCAGTAAGGAAACCCTATCCAAGAGAATGGCATCAAAGGCTTGGATTAACGAAATCCCCAAGGATGTGGGAATAAAGATCTCGGACTTGCCCGATTTCTGCCGCACAATGTAATTTCTCAGAAGAATCTTGTCGATGTGTTCGGCAATCGTTGCGTCTGTCCCGATCCCATTGGCATCCATAAGTGCAATAAGTTCTGTTTCCGTCATGTAATTGGGCGGCGACGTCTTTCCTTGCTTGACTTTTGCGCTATAAATTTTGATTGCATCTCCCATCCGAAACTCGGGCAACCGGGCCGATGATTTCCAATCTGCGTAGGTGTAAATTTCCAAGAAATTGCGCTCCGTCACTTGAAGCCCACTTGCAGTGAACGTTTCCCCTAGCCAAGAAACTTCCACCTTGGTTTGGAGTCCGCGTGCATCTTCTGAGCAGCACGCCAAAAACCGCCGTACAACAAACTCGTACACTTTCTTCTGATCTGCACTTAGCAGCTCCATCGTGGTAAACTTCACCGGGTAAATGGGGGGGTGCGCCTTATCGTCGTGTTTTCCGCCACGTGGCTTGTTCATGGCCCCATTTAAGAGTCCCCGGGCATAGTTTCCCCATACACTGCTGCTTGTTTGTTTCTCCACATACAGACGCAAATCCATATTCGCAGGAAATGTATCGGTTTCCGTACGAGGGTAAGAAATGAAACCAGAAGTGTAAAGCGATTCGGCCGCATCTAGCGCTTGTTTTGCTGACATTCGGAAAAATTTGGAACAGCACTTTTGGAGCTCCACAGTAGTCAAGGGTAGCGGTTTCCAGTGGCTGGTGGGTTTGGTGGTCATGTGACTCACGGTAGCAGCATCTGGGCTTCTCATTAGCTGTAGATAGATAAGTGATACTACGGCTTTGTCGAAAAGATGGCCTCGTTTCCAAGAGAGAGATACGGGTTTTTCTGTTTCATGTGCCACGCTGACGTCGATGTACCAAAATGGCTCCGGCGTGAAGTTCCGGACTCGGACGTATCGGTCCACCACGAAACTCAAGGTTGGGAATTGGCACGTGCCGTAAGAAACCACGTCTTTTTCGCCAATCAAGCTCTTTGATTTGAAAAGATTGGTGAGGAAACGCGTGAATGCTAAGCCCACGCGTAGGTCAAACTCTTTCCGGCACTCCACTGCCTCCACTAGCTTCATATCGAGCCTCTGAGGGTTTTGGGTGGCCTGAATAATATGTGCTGGTTCCAAGTGGGAGAACTGCGCCCGCCATGTGTTCTCGTAGGTAAGCCGGGGGTTCTTCTTCTGGGCTATATGCATGATTTCCCAGCCGATATGCTCTCCTTCTCGATCACAGTCGGTCCAGATCATGAGTTTCTGTGCATTCCTGGCCTCACGTTCGATGTTGTCGTGGATTTTGGCCAGGCGTTTGTCCTTTTCTTGGGCCACTTTTGTCAAAAGTGGGGCATCAAATAGCCGTCCTGGGAAACACTTCCCCCATGCGTACTCGGGCCCGAAATCTGTGGCCAAGATGTGACCGGAGACTGCAGTCATGGTAACCTGGCACACTCCAAGCCCAGGGAAACTGTAGGAGAAGTCGTAGTTTTTGACGTATTTCCAGGGCAGATCTCGAGGCCTCACGTTGCCGCCTGAGAGAATGTGTGCCACTTCTTTGGCGATTGAGTTTTTCTCTGCCACACAGAGAATCCTCATCAGAAGTTTGGCTTGGGTTGGAGATGTTTGGTGTGTGATGCTTTTATGTTGAAAGGAGCGTGTCGTATGGTATATAGGAAATGAGTTGGTACTGCAGGTAACGATATTTTAAACGTCCCCCGATCTGATAATCAAGACACCCAAAACAGGACTCAGAAATACAGACAACATATTTTTGGTGCCTGGAAGCTTAAGTACTTTTAAGTTCTTTATATGAGATTGCTTTTTTTGTCCCTTGAAATGTTAGTAATTATATGAATTTTTACACCAAGTCCATTGGTCGTAAATCATGAGGTACATTGTTGTTTCAAAACATATTGAGTTGTGTAGGCTGGAGTATAAAAAGTGAACAGAGGAAAGAAAGGTGTATGAAAAAAAGAGGAGAGAGAAAAAAAAGTATGAATAAAACTGGGGCAGGCGCTCCTTTTATACCCGGTTTTGTGTTTGTGGCTGCAAATCTGAAACACTCCCCGCACCGCAAGCGTCAGCAATATAAAAGGACCAGGTCCCCCAACTTTTGAGGCATACTTTTTTATCCCAATTCTTCTATTTCTCTTATTTCCAATACACTTAAATTTGTATTATCAAGAGCAAGTCGATTTCGTTTCCACTTCAGATGAATTACCCTAGATATAGGTCCATGATGTATCATGAAGTATATGGTGATATTTTTACATCTATGGTTTATTAATCAATGGCTCATACTTCATAGTCATGGCTACTACTTCATATCATGACTGCAATTTCTGAATACGCTAACCCCATGGTTATGGATACTTGGTTGGTTTAGGGAATTCAGAACCATGGACGGAAGCTCTTTTGATGTGAATGGTTGTCCTTTTCAAAATACTGGCTCTATTAGATAATCTAAATTTATTGTTTACAGATTACGATCAAAGAGTCTTGTCTTTTGGGCAAAAGTCGTGTTGTAACGACTCCTACCTCGGATCAGCTGTGACTGCGAAACACGGGACAACTCATTGCGCAAGAAACGCCGAAAAAATGCTTTGGAATGAAAAATAGGCAGCATGGCGCCAAATGCTTATTTTAAGGTGTATAATGATGTGCGGTGTACGGGTGTATCTCGAAGCCTTAGGTTAACCCCAGATTGTGCTATGCAGGACATCTCATCCAAATCCATCGCCACAGTTAACACCCAAACATAATCAACGTCGTAACTCCATGAAAAACGTCGAGCAGAGAATAGAAGCGCTCCTCGCGTGGATGGGTCATCCGAATACAGGCTCGGATTCGAATTCCCAAATTGTTTCTGGAAAACTCATCGTCAAAGACAACCAAATATCGGGACGTGGGTTGTACGCCAAAGAAGACATAAAGCCCGGAGAAAAGCTTATTAATATCCCTCGTTCATTTCTCCTCAATCACACTACAGTTTTGAAGCATATTTCAAAGCATACTGCATCGAATGGCCCAAAGAATCTTTCAAAAGACCCCAATACGGCTGTTTCTGGAGACTTCATTGATACTTTCTACAGTGGGCTTCAGCTTGAAAGTATTGAGCGACTCTCATCTTTTCAGCTCATATCCATGTATTTGGTGCTTGAAAGCGTTCGGAAGAATTCATTCTGGGCTCCGTTCATAGCCATGCTTCCCGATTTAGAAGAGTTATCGGGCGCTCCAATTGTGGCCAAAGTCTTGAATCTGGATTCCCCAATCTGGTCTTTTTTACCCAGATCTGCTCGAAAGCACTCCGAAAAAGTGTTGGCACGGTACGAGAAGGATTATGAAGTTGTGTGCAAGATATGGAAAGCTCATGGGATTTGGCTGAAGTTGTCCGAATTCATTGATCTCGACCGCCGCTTTCTCTGGGCTTGGATGTGTATCAATTCCCGTTGCTTATACATGGAGATCCCAGGAAAAGAAAGCGCAGATAACTTCACCATGGCACCATATGTGGATTTCCTAAACCACACGAGCCATGAAGAGTGTGGCATCAAAATCGATGCTGCTGGTTTCCATGTCTATACTACTACTGAGTATGAAGCCAACAACGAGTTGTTTTTCTCATACGGGCCTCACTCCAATGAATTCCTTCTCTGTGAATATGGTTTCGTTTTGTCTCAAAATAAGTGGAACTATATTGACGTTTCCGATTTAATCAGCCCGCTCCTCCGCCCAGCGCATGTGCAATACTTGAAGAACAGGGCGTATCATGGCGACTACACGGTGAACAAGGACGGAATGTCGTTTCGGACGGAAATCGCCTTAGCCACGATGCAGGAATCGGATCCCGAGTCTTCCAAAAGATTCAATGATTTCATTGATGGAATCTCCGAGGGACGTGAGTATACACGGGCATCAAACCGGTTATTAAGTCGGATTTTGCAGAAACTCCTTGGCGATTGCATTTCCAAGTTGAGTAGGCCGAATATCGAGCCTGGCTTCGAAAGCGTCCGCAAATTGTACGAGGATATGAAAGATATTTGTGAAGCGGTGCTTCCAAACTGTCAAAACGACGAAGAGAAAATGAAAATTGGTGATTATAGCAATTAACGACTATAATAATTTTTCTTGAGCTCTGCCTATGCCCAATTTGTTCTTCACTAGAGAAACCATGAGATTATTGGTTGAAGTGGGAAGGTTATGCTTGCGGCCCAAATAGGAAATGAAGCCGTTCATGGAGTCGATTTCCGTACGGTTCATGTACCGGATATCTTCTCTCATAGAAGAGCTATTCTTAGCCGTGCTTTGGCACACTGATAGGACCGATGAGAGGATTCGGTCCGGGGCCAAAATTGTGCCTGCCTCAGGAACAGACCCCAACACTGCATACTCCTCACGAAGACAAGCCACACCCTCCAGAATGATCTTCTGCATTGTTTGGCTGACTCCATTTCCATAGAGGAGTTCTCCGTTCAAACAGTCATAGATGGCCGAAAGAGGGTTGATGCAGGAGTTGATGAGAAGTTTCTCCATTTCTTTAAGGAGGAATTCGTTATGCGGAATGTACTGGGCATCTAGGGCGGGCCGGTCCAAAAAGGCCTGGACCAAGGCGTTTTGCAGGCCGTCTTCACCATTGCGGATGGTATCTTGAGGTGCATTGGGCAACTTGGAGATCAACATCTGGCCGAGGCCCACGTGGTGAACCGTACTGACGTTGGCCTTGTATGCACCATGGGTGCTAATGGCCTTATAGAGGTTGGGCATTTTATATGGATTGGGCCAGAAACTCTGCTGGAGCTTGGGGATGATGCCCATCCCGTTTTGCACAAACAAAATGTTCGTTTCCGGCGATATGGCCGGGAGATAACGGGCTAGAGCCTTTTCTGTGGAATAGTTCTTGGTGGCCACCACTAAATTTTCTATTCTTTCCACATCATGTTCCCGAAACGTGGCTTCGATAGGAGTGCTTATGGATACTTTATCAGTGCCATCGGGACGGGAAAGCGTCACAGCACCTCCACTGTTGGTATAGGCATCGAGGGCATTCTTGGACTTGAAGATGAGGCTGGGCACGAGCCTCAGGCCCTGCGCCAACTCATGCGCCACAAGTGACCCCATGGCTCCGGGTCCAAGAATATGAACCGACATAGTTGAGGGGAAGAAATGTCAATGGAAGAGGGCAGTTTGAAAGATGGTTTGAGTGTGGCTTGAGATCCTAGTGGAGATGGCCCAGGCGCGCGTCACGTGCCGCTCTCCACATCATCCTCCTTCCATTATCTGTTTCCGTTTCATCCTTTCTTAACAGTCAAATCATCGTTGTTTCATCGTTATTTGATTGGCTTACCGCTGTTAAATTGGCACATCGTTTATCCTGGCTGTTTAATCTTCTTTGTTTATTGACTCATTTTTTTCTTGAATGCTTGTGATTGGACTTACTGGAGGTATTGCGGCGGGAAAGCTGACGGTGTCAAAATACTTTTCCCAGCAAAATATCCCTATCATAGATGCAGATCTCATTGCCAAACAAGTTGTGGAACCCGGGACTCCAGCCTACCGAGCCGTGGTCAAGGCGTTTGGCGATGTGCAGGATCTTGTGAACCAAGACGGTTCGTTGAATCGGCCTATCTTGGGCAAGGCGGTTTTCGGCAACTCCGAGCGACTCGCCACACTCAATAAAATTGTCCATGGCGCAGTCAAAAAGGAGATTGGACGCCAGGTGTTGTGGTGTTATTTGAAGGGAAACGCCATGGCCATTTTGGACGTGCCGCTTTTGTTCGAGTCCGGACTCAATTACATCTGTGGCCTTACATTGACGGTTTCGACGGATGCAAAATTACAGAGAAAACGGCTTTTGGAACGGAACCCAGAGCTCTCGGAAGAGGACGCCGATAAGCGCATTGCCAGCCAGCTCTCCATGGCAGAGCGTGACATGAGGGCCGACCACGTTATTTCCAATAACGGCGATTTGTCGGCCCTACATACACTGGTGGCTCTGCTTTTGGCGGAGATCCGGCCAGCCAAAGTGTGGACCATCCTCGACCTTTTTCCGCCGTTCGGGATCTTGAATGCACTACTCACAATGGTCATCCGGGGCATCAAGTACCGGGCCATCTCAAAACCTCAAAAGCGTGATTAGGGGCTGTGGTAATTTTGCTAGACGATGGGCATGAGAAGCACCAGATAATATGGAGATAAAAGCTGGTATGTGCTTGATCGAGGGATCATTGAACAATGGATCTAGAATGCTGGGAAATTTGATACTTCTACTTGATACTTTGGTGGCTCCAAGAATGGATTTATTTATATGGGCTGTCTGGCCTGGGACCGTCGTGACAAGAGGGGCTGTCTGGCAAGCGGCTCTCTAGAAACATGGCATTTTCAAAACGGTCACTTGGAATGAGGCTGTCTCGAAATGGGACTGCATAAGATGAAAGCCACGTACACCATGAAAGCTACTTCTATGGGCTTGCCATGGCGAATTTAGCACTCGAAGCAATTTAGAAAATGGACATACTTATCAAGTTGGCACCCCCAAGTATTACTTGTACTAGTCTGAGTAGAGTTGCAAAAGAGTAGAGAATTGCTGCGAACACCCGTACACCACAAGTATAATAGTAAAAGGTCAAAAGCAAAGAGTTCAACGCCAAATTCCCAATTTTACAGCTATTGGAATTCTAATTAGCCCATTATGTTTTTCAAAAAATTCTGATTCGTTCAGTATAATCTCATCAAAAAGTATACATTTTTGGATTTTTGCATTCAGTTCCTATTAAGTTTAGTACACGCCTTTCCTCAGATAAATCGAAAATCCCCACAACTATTCTCTAAATCCTATCTAAAAATATTTCGGGGCCATATGTAACACTTCTTTTTCAAAGAGATTTTTACTGTGTTTAGTTCTACAGTGATTTGGAATTCACACTACATCAGAAAAACAAAAAAGCTAATTAAGGCTCATTTACTATGAACGATGCACACCCATAGTGGAAGTAGATGGTTTTATACAGGAGAAGACAAGCAGTTGTCCTGTGCTCCAAAAAGAAGAAGAGACTGCAATTAGGCGGTATCTCAAATCCATCGGGAAAGGATTGCCAAGATGTTTGAGAAACATAAGTCTTCTAAAATATCAGGAATAAGCTAGTAATGGGTAATGAGTCTGAAATAGGTCAGTAATGGGTCAGTTGTGGGTCAGTAATGGGTCAGTTGTGGGTCAGTAATGGGTCAGTTGTGGGTAATGGGTCGACAAGAAAAGCGTCAGAATTAGTGCATATCCAAGGGTGTTTTGCAATTGGGAACCAGGTGAAAGCAATTTGGAACCCTGAGTTAGGAATGTTGATGGCTCAATTCAGAACTCACACCCAGCAAAAGGTGATTTTCCAAGCCTTAAATATCAATAACCCAAGTACAATGGAATGGCGCTCACATGGAAGAAACAGTATTGTAGACTTGATCAGAAGTAGTCGTGACCGATCAAAGCACAGCATTGATGTGTCCACGGCATGAGACTTCGGTGGAAAATATCTCCATAGGGTAGTCATATCATGCATACAGCTATAGTAGCATCCCTAAACTCTTCATAGTCATTGCAAGTCTCCCTTACTCACTTCATATCCATTTAAACTTCAATCACTTTGAACCACTAAAGCAATAGGCCTATGCACGCCAGTACTGCGCCAAACTGTGGAGCGTATCAATAACCACCGGCAAGAACGCATTGACACTGTCGATGATGAGGTTCTGGAAATGCAAAATGGCCTCCTCCTCGGTCATGTCCAAGGCAAACTTCTCCTCGACCTTCTCAACGGCCCGCTTGGGGTCAATCTGGATATCGGGGATGTTTGCGTTCAACATGAGCTGGAAGAGGTTAAGGATCAAGTTGCTGTTGCGCCGCAATGTGGTGTAGGTGATGAAACAGTAGCTCTTGAAGAGATTAAAGTTCTCGTGGTTCATGCCTCCCATGCCATCAATCACCTGGATGGGCAACTTCATCAATGGGGGGAATGGCTTGGGGTCTCGACCCAAGATGTACCCGAAATCCGCGTGCCAGAACTTGCCGTTGGGCGAAAGAAGCAAGTTGTCCAAGTGCCGGTCTCCTACCCCTAGGATATATGTGATCACACAGTACCCTGCACACAGCTTCACGTAGTTATCCATGACCCACCCCGAGACTCCCAAGTCCGATACCTTTTTGGCGCCCTGATTGGTGAGGCTAGTTTGGTTGGACGTAATCGTAGAGTTCAAAAGGGCTTCTGGATCGTCGTCCTGTTGCTTGCTGTTATGTTGGAGGTACTTGAGAATACCATTTTCTCGTGTACCGTTAGTCTCCAAGTTCTTGGAGAGAACCGAGTCAAGCGTCTCATTGGGCACGAACTGGATGAACCCCGCTATGGGACTCGTGGCCAAGATCTTGTAAGGAGTCAACTTTAAGTCCAAGTTCTCGTTCTTTAGGAGCTGGTCCATGAGATTGATGATCTGAATCACCAACTGGTCCTGGCGTAAGTCGTCGCCGATCTTGAACATGAGCAGGTACTTGCCGTGCTTCAGACGGGATCCGAAGATGGAAGCCGAGGTCTTACGCCCGAAATTGGCCACGGTCTTGAACGTGATTTTGAGTGGTGCAAGCGAACTCTTGAAGACTGAGCACTCTGCTGGGTAACAGCCACAGATCATCACGTCGGGGTCCAAGGGAAGAGGGAAGGGCTCGGAGAATTTGAGCATGCCATTGGCTGGATCCGACAAGTACTCCTGCAAAAAAGCAACCTTCTTGCCCGTAGCCTCATTCTTCTTGAATGAGGCGCGTAGGAGCTCCACAAGCCCCGTGAGTTTCTTGACAAACGCAATCTGCCGTTTCAAATGCGTATACTGCGGCAGGTTGGTCTGCGCACAGTGTTTCTTGAGCATGTCGATGTATGTGTTCATGACGATGTTGTAGATGGACCGGGAGGACGGTTCCAGCAAATCGGACCTCATGAGCTGGTCTTCGTTCTCCACCTTGACATACCAGTAGAAGAAGTTACCCAAACGGGCACTTTTAACCGATTTTTCAATGAGAAACCTTGCCAAAGGTGCGTCTTCGAGCACATCGTGCGTTGTTCCAGCTCTAGGACTAGACCCAGCGCCAGCGCCAGGCCCAGGCCGCTTCATGTTCTCATATTTGAGTGCCTGCACCAATTGAAGAAGATAAAGAAGAAGCTCATCGGAACTGGCCAACGTGAGTCTTTGCACGGCAAAGTGGCGGAGACGCCTTGAGTAGGCGAAAATCTTGTTGATTTTGGCGTCATCTGCAGGCGATACGTCCTTGACGTTGACTGCGATTGTATGGTGCCTGAGCCCGGCCAAAAGAGCATGTGGGTTGAAATTATTGGAGAGGAGCTCCAAGGCATCGCCTATATCAATGCGGTCCACGGACCAATAGGGTAGAATCTCAGCAAACACGTGGTCCAACTCGGACTCGTTTTCCCAGTTCAAGCTCTTGAGGAACTTGGTCAAGAACTGCTTGGTGCTCTGCAGAGGCACGGCTTTCTGCAGGTCGTCAGCCTGGTTCTTGGAGAAGTAAAAGCGGTACTTCCAGAGATTTTTCTTTTCGTAGTCAGTGAGTACGGCACTGGACGGCCTGTTTAAGATACGCCAGAGCTCGTCTCGCATATGCGGAGAAGGCTTAAGTTCCCGGTCAAGGTTGCTGTTGATGTTGATATTTGACGAGAGTTTCTGGAACTTGAGTTCGATGGGATCGAGGATTTCGCCCGTGCTCTGGTCTGCAGACGAGTTGTAGGCGGAGATTTCGGCACATGCAAAGTCGGGGTCGTAGATCTTGGCCACGGGCGTAGAGGTTTTAGAGTTTTCGGCATTTTGTCCAATTTCAATGCTTGTCAATATTCGAGTCTCGGGCTGTTCTTCTGCTTCGGTGTTGGTGTGTGGAGCCAAGTGGGGAAGCCGGTACGTGACGTCCAGGTACACTATGGGAAGGGAGAAGTTGGGGAGCTCGATGTGGAGGAAGGTATGGTATTGTTTGGGGGGTTGGATGGCTGCAAATGCCTGCGGATCGAGCCATTTGACCTTGTGGAAGTGTCCGTTTTCGTACTGGACAATGCGTTGTTCCAAGTCCGCATCTGTTTCCAGCCCATCGTTTGCATAGGCACTTCCTTCATGACTTCTTTGATTTGCTTCATGACTTTTCTGATTTGCTTCATGACTTCTTTGACTTGCTTCATGACTTCTTTGATTTGCTTCATGACTTCTTTGACTTGCTTCATGACTTCTCTGATTTGCTTGATTTCCATAATCAACGTCTCTTTCAATTGAGCCATTTTGTAAGCCTGTCCCTTCGAAATTCTCTCCCCTAATCAAACCACCATCTCCAATATTGTCTCCCTTCGTCCCATGATGATGGTTGACATGCAGGATCTTGACCTTGCAGAGGCCTTTGCGTAGAGTGCAGTCGGAATGGTCAAAGACCGAAAGCGTGCCCGAACCAAAAAGCACCGGCAGAGCTTCCACCACCTCATAGATGGCCATACGGAAGTAGCTGCAGTAGTCAAGCTGGTTGTAGTTGACGGGGAGCCTTACATGCAGGTCCCACACCCTCTTATTCCCCGAAAACTCCCGGAACGGCGTCTGCACCTCCTGGCACACAGCATTGTGGTTACCATCATACACCTGCACGCGGACAAAGAGGCTGGAGTTGGCGGAGACGTGGCTAAGCGTCTTGAACGTGGAGGCCGACTCAAACTTGTCCAGAGCAGACGCTAGCTTGGGGGCCTGGGGGGTAGTGAGCGACCGAATCTTGATGTACACCGGGATGTTGAGCGTCCGGGCCAAGCCGAAGTTGCTGGCGGTCTGGCTTTTGTCCATGGGTATTAGGTGTTGGTTGATGCGTGCACCTGTACACCTGGTGTTAGATAGCGATAACGTTACATCAGTACACCACCAGTACCAGTACCAGTACCGACTAGTACCAGTACCAGTACCAGTACCAGTACTACCAGTACTAGGCTACATGGTGAGTGGATGGGGATATGCTGTTCTACAATGCTATATACACAATTAGAGCATAAAGACCCATTCTAAAGTTACTTAAGCAGGCCCCAATAAAAGAACAAAAATAGGCCAACAAGAAAATAAAGTAGGCCCCCAAAAGAAAACTTCAACTCTTCTTATACATCAAATTTTTAAGCAGAGCAAAGGTTCCAAAAGTCTGATAGACCCATTAAGCTTATAGTAGGTAAATTTCTCATACCCCTTTCAGCCTCTCTATGTAGATTGAAATGGCTCAAAACAGCACTTACCACTCTCTTGTGTTTAGAATTACCTTTATTAGCTTCAGCCCTGGGAGATTCTACTACCACTCCTGTTAGATTCTTGGACACGTCTAATACTGGAGGTATTTCATTCGTTGATGGCAAAAGTGGGAATCCGGGTGTTTATAAGCTAAACTGTGGATACCGGAGAGCTGAAGCAAGGCAGGTGAACGGCATGTCACGAGTTAAGGTGAATGGATGAGTGGCTCATGGTGACTTGGCTGAGTCATTGGCATTCGTAGGCTCAAAAGATCTACCCAAGGTAGGTCTAACAGCTACTACTATAGTGGGGAATCAGAAGGCCCGTAAAGAAATTATGGTTCAAAATCAAGAGGACCACTCTTAGTATATGGACCTCATAGTCTGATCAAAAGGACCACTTTTAGTATATGGACCTCATAGTCTCATCAAGATAAGTGAACACTTCACGTGGCGTTCACTGTAGATTGAGGCCAAGTCACTTTTCAGTACGACGGGTTCTGGTGGTGTCGCTCAGTATGGATGTTCGAATAGTAATCTAATGATTATACTCTCGCTTAATCCTCTTTTAACACTTTGTATAGTCTTTTTATAGAGTCTCATTCCAATACACAATTTAGTACTAGTTTCATGTTTTTGCCGGAGACGTTTTAGCGGATTTCTTTTTGGTTTCCCATTTCATATATCTTGACAGGATGAGGCAATGAGATTATGAACACTGGGTACTGAAGCAAAGTAGACATGGTTTAGATAGAGACCACTGGGATTTGAGAAAGGAAAAATGGCTGTCATCAGGGATATTAAAGAGGGAAATTGAACGGAGTAAAGGATCCAAGAAAGAGAGCTTGGCTGCAGCAGTGAAATCAAAAAGGAAGGCTGGTTGCAGTAGTGAAATCAAAAAGGAAGGCTGGCTGCAGCAGTGAAATCAAAAAGGGGGAACTGGCTGCTTTTATATACTTTTTGAAAGTGGGGATGTCCCCTCTTCCATGCGTTTGTGGGCGTCGTAGCTGCGCGACGTTTTGCAGCCACCGCACAATTTATCTATATAAGTACCGCTTCGAACCCGCAAAAAAACTCAAACATGTTTTCTTCCAAGGCAATGCCTAAGGCCAAAGAAAAATAAAAGAAACTTTCTGCAGCCAATAGAGACGAAAGTCTGTTGAAATTGCTTCTGGAAATAGAGAAGGTTTCCAAGATATGGAGGAAAGTGAAGGTCTCAAAGGGATGAGGGAAAGAGAGGCCGTCAAAGGAGAGTATGCAGATCTACCTTGGAATTATGATTGAGCCATAACCACTTGACTTATGAAAACGATACGATCAGTATAAAGGATTAAATATGCATCTATGGTACTATGCTACTATAGTAAAGTCAGTAGTATGTACTACTATAAAGTCAGTAGTATGTACTACTATAAAGTCAATAGTATGTACTACTATAAAGTCAGTAGTATGTACTACTATAAGTCAGTAGTATGTACTACTATAAAGTCAGTAGTATGTACTACTATAAAGTCAATAGTATGTACTACTATAAGTCAGTAGTATGTACTACTATAAAGTCAGTAGTATGTACTACTATAAGTCAGTAGTATGTACTACTATAAAGTCAGTAGTATGTACTACTATAAAATCAATAGTATGTACTACTATAAAATCAATAGTATGTACTACTATAAAGTCAGTAGTATGTACTACTATAAAGTCAATAGTATTATACCACAAGCCGTAACGAGAAAACTAGTGGCAGTTGGTCTTGGAAGTACAATACAGTCTTTTTTGAAACTATTCAAACCAAAGTGACAAAATGTTTCGTACGCCTTCGCACACAGTCTTTCACAGTGTTTTTGAAAAGTATTCAAACCAACACAGCAAAATGTTTCGTACTCTTTCGCCCAATGTTTCAAACCAAATGTTCACACCAACTTTCATTAGAATTCAACATTCTGAAATGTTGAAGCTGGAGGATTGTCTTATATGTAATAGATTTAGGAGTCTTGTAATATTCATCAAGGGTTAAGACGAAAGGAACTGAAGTGTGACGGGTCGGAAACTCTTTTAATTATTGATTTGTATAATTTGCTAGTGTGGTTTGAATCTTTTTATCGTGCGGGTTTGAATAGTTCCGAAAAGCACTGTCAAACCAAATGGTAATGTTTCACACCACTTTCATCAAAATTCAATGTGTTGAAATGTTAAATCTGGATGATTGTCTAATAGCTAATAAATCTAGGAGTCCTGAAATATTAGTCAGGGCTCAAAACCGAAAAGAACTGGAGTGAAAGGCGTACGATACTTTTTGAATGATTGGTTGGTTAAGTTTGTTAGTGTGGTTTGAATTGTTTTATCACGCTGCTTTGAATAGTTTTGAAAAACATTGTACCAGTACCATGACAAGTCCTAGTGGAAGTACGAGTATGAAACACTACTACCATACCATACCACACTATGGTACCATACTTGTTAGATCCACCATAGGTAGTGGTCCCTATTAAGGTATTTAAGCTTACGCTGTGTAATCTTGACAATGGCTATTCTAGATGCAAACATACAAAAATATTACAGCAGAGTATTTGGAACATCACTCTACACTTGGTAAAATATACAGGCAGTGGTACAGATTACGATGTAAGCTAGTGAGTAAGTGTTAGTAGTGAGTAAGTGTTAGTAGTTAATAAGTGTTAATAAGTGTTAGTAGTTAATAAGTGTAGTAGTTAATAAGTGTTAATAAGTGTTAGTAGTTAATAAGTGTAGTAGTTAATAAGTGTAGTAGTTGATAAGTGTTAGTAGTTAATAAGTGTAGTAGTTAATAAATGTCAGTAGTTAATAAGTGTAGTAGTGAGAGAATCACATTTGACAGTATTTCTAAGGTACTCTACAAACCACCAAGACTACATATAAGGTCCCATATACTCATATAATTACTTACTGACTACTAAGATTCTGTACTATACCAGGTATTCTTCCCGTGCTATACCAGGTATGCATGTCTAAGCAGTGGAATGTCACTCTATACTACTCTGAGGATACCACGATGTTCGATTATCAAGATGCTAAGTTATTTACATTGCCATTCTCCACACGAGCCACGCGCATGCACTGGAGATGACCTCGTTTGTGGATTAAGATGAGGCTTGAAGCACTCGCTTTCGGAGACCCGAGCTGGTCTTCTTTATCCTCCTCCTCTGCCATATTAATTTTTCCCTTCTTCCTAATCTCTTCATACCCCCATTATCTCTTCTCTCTTGTATCCTCTTGTATCCTCTCTTCTCTCTTCTCTCATGCTCCTCATTTTCCATCGGACCGCACGTTCTGGCCAAACCACATGTACTTCTGGTCGGCAGACTCGTCGTCCGAGGAATCGGTGCCCGAACTCGAATTGAGCTGGTAGAAAATCGACTTCTTGTTCTTCTTTTCCTTGTCGTGAGAGAGAACAGACGGCACAAACTTGATAGAGCTCGACCGCAGAGGCCGCGTGCCGGTGGTGCTGCGTGCAGGCACCGACAGACTGGGCGTGGACTCCACCAGCTGATCGTCGTTGAAGTGCATGAAGCTCTTTTCGCCCGGCGGACTGCCCTTTTCGGAAATGACCCCGAACTTGGGCGTGGACGTTTGGGGCCGTCTTCTTTGGAGCGACCGCACGCGGTTGAGCCGTTGGATCACGTCGTTCATATTAGGAGACAGCTCTGCATACTCCTCCAGCTGGTCTCGGGGCGACATGGACCCATTGGGCGAAAGACCCGGGAAGATGTTAATGCGGCCCAGGTCTACGCTCTTGTCGTCGTCGTTGCGCATGTTCATCAAGTTGGCATGACTGTTGACCTTGGAGTTAAGGTGGTGGATGGGAATGCTGGATGTGGACGAGTACCGCAACTTCAACGGGTGATAAATCTCCTCGTTGGAGGCCAATTTGGACAAGTCGATGGTGGAGTTGAAACCACTGGGTTCGGATGTGGGCGACACGTCGGGCGAGATGGGGTGCTGAGGAGCATGCACTATGGAAAACGTTCGTTTGAAAGCCTCGTCGTTCATCACCTTGAGCCGGAACTCCGATGTGATCTTATGCTTGTTGGCTTCCAGAGGAGACCAGTTTTTGGCCGAAGGACATAACGGCACCGGAGGCGGCCGCGAGGGGTACTCGCTGGAAGCCTTATTGTCGATACGGAAAGAAGGTCGTTCCTTGGATTCATCGGTATGGGCCCTCACTAGACCCCCGAAGCCCATGGCGGGGTACTCCTGCTGCTTGGCCAAGTCTCCTTTCTTGACAAAGTTGGTTTTATAGTACACAATATCCGACTCGAGGTTCAAGGTGGCATCCATGGAAGGGTCCTTGGTGAGGATATCCAAGCAGTCCTTCTTGAGCACCCAATTGTCATCTGTTTTCTTGGCAAAATTGAGCCCCAACTCCGGGATTTCTTCAAAGATCGGGTGGCTAATGAAATGCAGGAGGAAACTGGAGATCACGTATCCATGAGAAACCACGATGACCATTGTGTCGTTCTTGGAGTTCTGGTAGGTGGCCAAGAGTTTCTGGAAGTACAACTTGCAATGCTCCTGGAACTGCTTATGCGAGATATCGGGCTCGTTCCAGGGCCCAAGCTTGGTGGTGGGCCGGAAGTTCAGCACGAATTTGCGGTTTTTCATCAACTGGATGTTAGGGGTGTACATCTGGTAAGCCTCGTTGGAGTCGTAGAAGGGCGGCTTGTTCTCCATCTTTTCGTGGCACCATTCCGACAACGCAAAGTCTCCTAGTAGCTGGAACTTGGGCTTGAGATGTGGAGCCTTGGAGGTCAACTGGTCCTGCAAATGGGTGATGATCAAGTCGGCAGTTTCACAGCACCGCAAGTAGGGCGAGAAATGAATGAAGATATTCTTTTTCTGGAGGTCTTGGGTTTCTGTAAGCTCAAGGATCTGTGTGCAAGTCTCCGCTACCCTGGCGTCGGCGGCTGCCGTGAGCGACAGATCATACACTTTGTAGGGAGAATGTAGGGGAGGTTCGTTTGTCTTCAGGTGGTCGGCTCTGGGGCCATGGCGCAAGAAGAAGAGCTCAGCCATCAGGAATTGGGTTGGCTGTAAATCGGGGTTGTATTGGATGTCTTGGCTGTGAATCGGGGTTGTATTGGATGTCTTGGCTGTAAATCGGACTGGGTGGACAAAGGTAGGTAGAACCCTGGGTAAAGATGAAGATACCACTTCCTTTGGCTGGCAGTGGATCTGGCTGGCAGTGGATTTGGCTGTGACTTTGGCTGGCTGTGACTTTGGCTGGCTGTGACTTTGACGCTGCTCTAGATACAGATCGTTGGATCGTTATTGGTGTATTAGTATGATTAAATGAGAGCAAAACCACAGACAGTACGCGATACAGGATGCAATATGATCACTGTACAAAAAACCAGTATGAAACACTATGATAGTATAGAACGCCACTCGTTTAGGTGTTCAGTATGTAGGCACAGCGCAGTGGTACGGTGGAGCTAAGCCAGGTCAGCGATATGGATGGCGTTGTGCAGGAAAGAACAGGCGGTGCAGGAACAGCCCGATGGAACACGGTGAAACCACTGAAACACACGTGAAACAAGAATGAAACCACTGAAACACACGTGAAACAAGAATGAAACAACTGTGAAACAAGGCTAGAGGAGTAGACGCTTGGGAGGTGCGGGCAAAGAAAAAAGGTGTTGGTGGTGGAAAACGGGTGCGAGAGAGCGCAGCACCAAACGGGAATGAGAGGACGAGGTGGAGCGGACGCAGATCCGGGGGCATACCGGGGGCCAGCAGCAGCACCAGGGGACGAGGGTACGGGGAGGGGGAAGGGAGGAGTTCGGGTCTGAGGTACTGGTTTATTTACGGCTACACCGGGGTTTCCGAGGGCACGCATGCTCTTATTGGATTACCGGTTGCTACAAATTTTATTGTCTGGGGTTTGGTGATGTGGCTAAGTGCATATGAAGATGAAGTCAGATGGTATGACGTAGTGTCCTGCATACACCACACCCTCGGTCCCCAGAAATGAAACCCACAGAAAGACACCACGAGTCTTGTGCAAGATAATGGATAGCTGCAGTAGTGAATAGTGCATAGTGCACACCGACCACGGCTACCATATTAATGCAGTACTCATTAGTGTTTGGTGGGATTGGGGGAGCCGTGGTGGATGTAACCTGTACATAAGTAAAACCACGTGATTTTTGTTGTGAATCGGGGGCTCAGATGCAGTACGCAGCAACGGAAGATTTTTGATACTACCTGCAGTACAGGTTAGTTGATTTTTCCTACACCAGAACAGCACCCGTACACCACCACAAATCACGTGCTCCCTCGCTTTAAGGTGCACCGCATTTTATACTTTCACATAGAACAATGCCAGTATGCCATCTCCGGTAGTTTCTCTTTCCCTGCATCAGAAAGAAGTGGGCTGTATGCAGGCCCCGCAGACCCATAAATATAGGTTTTCTCATTTCCCCGGTTTCTCTTCCTCATCCAAATTCTTTTCCCCCAAACTGCTTCCTCACTACCACCATGAGTAAGACTATCAGTTCCCAGCAAATCAGCGAATTAGCGCAAAAGGCTCTAGCAGGTATGTACCAATCAGACTCGGGCATCGAATTTACAGCCATTCATATAACTGGTGTTAGCTGATTTAACCGTGTTGCCTCTCTAGCTATTGGTTATTAGCTATTCCAGACACTTTACTAACCCCATCCCGCTCCCTCGCCTATTGTCCGTACTCCAACTTCAGGTACGTCACATCATGATCTTCTCCATTCTTTCTCTCTTTTTTCTCTTTCCTGTTCTTTTCCTCTTTCTCTTTTCATTCATTTCCACAACCATCCAGTTCGCAATTCCCAGGCAAATTCTATAGTTGCCAATTCCCAATTCCCAATTCCCATTCCAATTCCCATCCCAATTTCCAATTTCCAATTCCCAATTTCCAATTCCCAATTTCCAATTCCCAATTTCCAATTTCCAATTCCCATCCCAATTCCCATCCCAATTCCCAATTTCCAATTTCCAATTTCTAATTCCCAATTCAAGTAAGCTAACCATTTCAAGCCAATGTGTATGATGCATTGATTGAGTTCACTCAATTATTTTTGACTTCCCATTATTTGTGGAGTACTATTTTTTGGCATCATTTTTGACACCCTTTTTGGCAGTTCTATTTTTGGCGCCCTTTATTGACAGTCCTATTTTAGGCATCCCCATTGGTGGTCCTATTTTTAATTGCCATTTTAACTGCCATTTTTAACTGCCATTTTTAACTCCAGTTCTAACTCCACTTCCAACTCCTGTTTTTTGTGGTGTGGTTTGGTTCCCTTTTCCCTTTGGATGGCCTCCTTCTTTCAGTCCATTTTCTCAAGTTGGCATATTTTGTCCAATTTGCATTGTTCCCCAATTTGTCCCCATTCCTCGGTCTCATGAATTTCTAATTTTATCCTCACTTCCCAGTCCATTGTCTTGGTACTCCATTCCATTGTTTCAGTCCATGGCCCATTCCATTGTTTCAGTCCATGGTCCATTCCATTGTTTCAGTCCATGGTCCATTTCTATTGTTGTTTGAGTCTTATCTCCTATTTCCAACTCTAACCTTCTCCAACTCTCCCTTTTAGCCTAACTCCTTCTCTAACTCTTTTCATTTTCTCTGACTTTTATTTCCATTTTCTCCTCACACACACTCTCTCCTCGCCCCACACCCCTCCTCGCCCCAGTTTACTAACTCCAGGGTCGGGTGTGCTCTTTTGTTGGACACCGGCGAGATCGTTGACGGCGCCAATGTGGAGAATGCATCATATGGTGCATCCATCTGTGCAGAACGCACGGCCATTAGTAGGGCCATGATGCAGGGCCACCGGAAGTTCCAGGCGTTGGCCGTGGCCAGCGACAACCCCGAGCCCATTTCTCCGTGCGGAATCTGCCGCCAGTTTATCCGGGAATTCGGCACGGATATCGTGGTGTTCATGGTTTCGCCCGATGGGAAAAGCGTCAGGCGCACCGTGGAAGAGTTGTTGCCCTTGAGTTTCGGCCCAGAAACCCTCCAGTAACCCCGCACCTCTGAGTCCATATATGGTTCCTGAAATGTAGCTTAAACCGAGCCAGGCGTATAGCTGTCCAGTGTCACTGACCGTAGTACACTGTATACACTATACTGTACACACGACCCCAACAGCTATATACAGTGTAGAGCAACGTATAGGACAAAACCAACTATACTGTATACCATATCTGTATACTTATATTTGAGGTCGAGGTGTAGTCCAATGAGCCATTATATGAACAAACATCATATTCATGGACGTATCGGGTGGAGCCCAAGAAGAATTGGTTACTGCAGAATTGGTGCCACCAATATGACTTCCATTGGCAGAGGAGTACCTTCTGCTCATAGGACACCAGGGTAATGGGTGAACCATCCAACTCCTGGGAATTTCGGCTTGAGTATGGTAGGAAGTGCCAACAATGAAGAATCAAAAACATGTCTATGAACGCTTGCCTGCCTCCAGCCATTTATCCCTATGGTATTTTTTCGGGCGACTCTAGTCACAAATCTGAGAAGATCGATAGGCCACATTTCAAGGTTTGAATCACAGAAATCAAATCATCAAATCAACAAATCCAATCTTGTAGGCTGCATTTCTCAGTTTCCAACCTCTAATTTTTCGTATTTCTGTTTCTCCAGAAAATAATACAGTTTGGGTGTAAGCTAATTTCACATTATTCCAATTCATCCAGTGCCTTCAACGGAAACACAAATCAGCAAGAATAAAACCCAAAAACGAAACCCAAACATAAAAACCAAACATGAAACCCAAACATGAAAAACATGAAAGCCAAACATAAAAGCCAAACATAAGAGCCAGACATAAAACCGAGGGGGCTTTTACCCTTTCATTCCACTGGACAAATGTTCTCCGTGAACCCCCTATGTGGCATAAATAATAAATCTTTGAAGAAAGTACCACCATATAAAAGATATGCTGTCAAATCATAAGCTCTGGAATCTGTAGTTAACACCCTTGCTAATTGCAAATATGTATATTCATAACGTCATCTGTATGGATTTGAGTCATACACCTGCTGATATGTTAGAAGGTCAATAAGATTTAGACACTGATGATCAATTAGAAATGGGCGAATTGATAAAGTAGAGTAAAGTAGAGAAGACATTTGGAAGAATAGGTAATAGGTAGACATAGAGATAGAGATTGAGGGTGGAGTCAAGTAGAGTTCAGAAGAAGGGGAGAAGAGTGAAGGAGAAAAAGAGTGGAGGGAGAGTGGACAGGGCGGGAGGGACCGCTTTTATATCCATGGACGGTGGCTGTAAATGTGTGCGGGGTTTGGGGGTGCGCTTATCTTGGGCGCCGCATGCGCGAGCGTTGGCTGCAATTCCAAAAGAATATAAAAAGGCAGCCATTCCCCGCGAACAGACAATCTGTAATTAATTCTACTGAGACCCCAAATGTTGAAAAAAGCAATGAATGGTAATTCCAGAAAAGGCAACACACTCACAGAACAAGTGTGCTAATGGCTATACTGATATTCTAACGTTAAGTGGAGGTTCTGATCCCACAAGTCCCGCATGTTGTAGTTGTGAGGAAAGTCTAGTTGGCAGCCTTAGCTCTATGTGTGGGTTCTGTTCATATGATACTACAGTTGTTATGGTACTACTATTCTTATAGTACTGCAGTCTTATGGTGCTACTATTCTTGTGGTACTACAGTTGTTATGGCACTACTATTCTTATAGTACTACAGTTGTTATGGTACTACTATTCTTATAGTACTGCAGTCTTATGGTGCTACTATTCTTGTGGTACTACAGTTGTTATGGTACTACTATTCTTATAGCACTGCAGTTGTCATGGTACTACTATTCTTGTGGTGCTACAGTTCTCATGATACTACTATTCTTATAGCACTGCAGTCTTATGGTACTACTATTCTTATAGTACTGCAGTTGTCATGGTACTACTATTCTTGTGGTACTACAGTTGTCATGGTATTACTATTCTTGTGGTGCTACAGTTGTCATGATACTACTATTCTTGTGGTACTACTATTCTTATAGTACTACAGTCTTATAGTACTACTATTCTTATAGTACTGCAGTCTTATGACACTACACTTCTAATGGTACTACAGTTCTACACTTCTACGTCTCATAATTGGGAACTGCGGACTGGACTATTATGACGATCTATAGTTCTGCTCAATTATTCTTCTGTGCAACTGACCCATTGTCCATACTGCTCCCCTGGCCATATATGCAAAATTTCCCACTCCATGCAATTAACTGTTAATTTATTAACTGTTGTACTGTGGTATTATACGATTCAAGAGAGTCAGAGAGTTAACCGACCTAAACTGTCGATTTACATCTCGATTACCGATTTGAATTGCTACTGTCGCCTGCCATTTTTCTTCACGCACCTTGTCTATCGAATCCTCCCTGTCTTTCTTTTGTCCTTTCATTTTCAGAAGAGTTCAAAGCAATCAGGCCGAGTTTCAAAAGAGCAAGGTGATGGATAATACAAATGAGACAAATCAGAGAACTCAAAAAACAGATCTGATGATCAAATATCAGACGAGCCAGAAACCAAAGAGACAGGTCTATTGTACTCTCAATCTTGATGAATATAGTGAGATCAAAGAACACTATAAGAAGAAGAAATTCCAATTGACTGGTCTATCCCATTGAGAGGTTTTTCAGGAATGTGGCAGTTTGAAAACTGATATTGTCAAAAAACAACAAAGTACATCGGTATTCTTTATATCGACAAGTTTATCCAGTGGGGTATGGTACAGCTTGAGCTTCTTGTGATAGACGATGGAGTGCATCGGATAATTCAAAGTTCCAGCGTTGGCTTCTAAATATTGTTTCGAGGTAGAAGCTACTTGTTTCCTGACTATAGCATTATGTGAAATGCCATTATTGGTGTGCCTCTGCCCCTTTCCGATGTTTGTTAACAATAGGGGTATGTACTACTGTCTCTCGACTGTCTACTCCATAATGAATTCTACAGATACTACAGGCTAAAGGGCAGGACTATAGACTGACTTCGACGACAGGACAGACACTATAGAGCGGATACTATAGACTGCCTACTGCTACTCACTCTGCTAGATCCTCCACTGGAATCCACTGGAACCTGAGATCCACTGGATCTACAAATACTATCTCCACTTAGTGCTTCAAAAACTAACGCTGGACATGGAAGCCAAGATGCTTCTAAGTGGCCACTATTGTGCTCTAGACATCGACAAAAATAGACACCATGATGAATATGAGCATGGCGAAACCGATGGTTTGACTAAAGGGTGTACTCTTTGGTTGAGGGTGTACTCTTTGGTTGAGGGTGTACTCTTTGGTTGAGGGTGTACTCTTTGATTAACTAAAAGGTCTTTTGCAGCCTGGCCTGGCTAAAAAGGAATGGTCTGCTTGGGTCTGGTCTAATTTTACACTTGGCAGAGCTTCAGAATAATCGAGCCTTTGGTACCCACGCTCACTATTACGCAACCAGAGTCCACGAACACCAATGAAGTTACCTAATCAAGACGAGCTATATGCATGATTACACCAGCCCATGTCATTAAAACGAGTCAAAGAACTCCATATCCATACCTATTGTGGTGTTTTGATTGCGGTTTTATTGTGGTATTTTTTGCGCTGGATGTGGAGCCACTCACGTGACCCAACTACTGCGCATGGCTCATCACCAAGAAGCGCACCAGAAGCCCAGAAAAGCACACCAACGAAGCACCTTTCAAAACGCAATGAGTACCGTGTGTTCTTCGTCACAGTGTGGGCTCCGAACCGACTCCGTGCTCAAGTGTCCTGTGTGTCTCAAGAATAACGTCACCAGTGTTTTCTGCAACCAAACGTGTTTCAGATCGGGCTGGGCCACACACAAGGCCATCCACCCTGCGGCGGATAATGAGGTGTTTGACCCGTTCACCAAGTTCAAGTACGCCGGAGACTTGAGGGCGGCTTACCCTTTGACTCCCATGAGACGGCTTCCTGCCCATATCAAACGACCAGACTACGCTCGCAACGGGAAACCCATTAGTGAGTTCAAGAACGACCGCAAGGGCAAAATTACGATTTTGAGCGAGGAAGAGATCGAGAAAATGAGGAAGGTGGGCGATGTGGGGCGCCAGATCTTGGATACCGTAGCCAGCCACGTGGCTCCTGGTATCACCACCGATAAGCTCGACGAGATCTTGCACGAAGAGTGTATCAAGCACGAGGTGTACCCTTCTCCGCTCAACTACTTCAACTTCCCCAAATCCGTGTGTACTTCGGTCAACGAGATCATCTGCCACGGTATCCCGGACCAGTACGTGCTTAAGGATGGCGATATCGTCAACCTCGACGTGTCCATCTATATGGACGGCTACCACAGTGACTTGAACGAAACTTACTATGTGGGTGACAAGGCCAAGGCCGACCCCGATACCGTGCGGTTGGTGGAGACCACACGAGAGTGCTTGGACTTGGCGATTGCTACGGTGAAACCGGGCTTGGTGTTCCGGACGTTGGGTCAGGTGATCGAGGACCATGCCACCAAGAATGGTTGTTCCGTGGTGCGGACCTACTGTGGGCACGGAATCAACTCGTTGTTCCACTGCCAGCCGGACATTCCCCACTACGCCAAGAATAAGGCCGTGGGCGTGGCCAAACCAGGCATGGTGTTTACCATTGAGCCCATGCTTTGCTTGGGCACCTATAACGATGTCACGTGGCCCGACAACTGGACGGCCTCCACTGCGGACGGACGCTACTCGGCTCAGTTTGAGCATATGATGCTTGTGACTGAGACTGGCTGCGAGCTTCTTACGGCGCGGAAGGCCGACTCGCCGGGCGGCCCTGTTCCCAGAATCGAAAAGTCTTAGGCTGTATATAGTGAACCAGGCCATAACGATAATGCGGTAGAAATAACAAGTGCTTTTGAAAAAAAGGTACCCTAAAAGCCGATGTGGAGAATTTAAAAAAATGGACGAGTCCGGATTTGAACCGGAGACCTTTCCCATGCTAAGGGAACGCGCTACCAACTGCGCCACACGCCCGAAATCTGAGTATTTTTTTGGATGACTTTTTAAATAGATTGAATGTGTAATAAAACGAAATACTAAGACAAACAAGGGCTAAAAGGTTATCCATGGTTTTTAAATTTTGTTACACCCCACTCTCACTACTTACGTTCCATTCCGGCTACGTCAGGTACTCTGTTTACCATATTCATTCGGCTTAAGCTCTCCAGAGGCAGAAATTGGCCCAAGTCTCAACAACAGGGTCGCCTAGTCAACCGTACGGGAGTCCGGGAAACCCCATCTTTATTCTAGAGCCACCCGTGCACCCCAGCGTCTCTCGTTCATCCTTTATCTGGTGCAATGACGGTAGACAGTCGGGCCTCATAATGCTTTTTTATTTTAGACCTTTTAATCACTGAAGAATGATTGAAGATTTATTGAAGAATGATTGAAGGATGTTGGAAGATTTATTAAAGAATGTTGGAAGAATACTTAAACAACTACGACAAGTTATTGATGAAATATCAAAGCAATAATGTTTTTTATTCCTATTGAAGCAAATTATTATCCGTTGAGATACTCTGTCACGATACCAATACGCCAGCCAGAACAATATTACAACTTAGCTGTTGTGATTTAATTATTACCAGATGATGACTATGAATTAACTTACCAGAATACGCAAGTTGAAGTCAACAAATATCCAAGCAATACCGCATCGAAAAAAGAAACATGTTCCATATCGACGAGATGTACGATTCCCAACGGGGAGAGAGAAAGGTAAATCCGGTTTACAGATATCCTTTACATGCTTATTATACTTTCATCCTTATTATACTTTCATCCTTATTATCCTTATTATCCTTATTATACTTTCATCCTTATTATACTTTACACCCTTATTATACTTTACACCCTTATTATACTTTACATCCTTATTATCCTTTACATCCTTATTATACTTTCATCCTTATTATTCTTTACATCCTTATTATACTTTCATCCTTATTATCATTTACATTCTTATTATCCTTTCATCCTTATTATCCTTTCATCCTTATTATCATTTACATCCTTATTATACTTTCATCCTTATTATACTTTCATCCTTATTATCCTTTCATCCTTATTATCCTTTACATGCTTATTATACTTTCATCCTTATTATACTTTCATCCTTATTATACTTTACATCCCTCAATCCAACCAATTATAACTATTAACCAGGAAGTTGGGTATGGCCTTCTCCGCAGGCAGGATACATTTTCCGAGGTCTTGAGGCAGGTCCGTGTCCCCATTCTCCCCTATGCCTGGGACCGTATAGGTAGCGCAGAGGCTGTCCCTCGAATGTGAGCATCACGGTGGCATGTACGACAACCGCTTTTTTGGGTGGACCGAGGGTTTGAGTAGGTTCTATTTTCGGAGAGTCGGGGAAGCGAATATTGCTGTATATATAAAGGGCCTGCATCAGGCACCAGCCGTTTTGATTCGGAGAATCCGTTTGCATCCTCTATTTTAGACCTTAATCATTATTTACCTATAATATCTTTAATAAATACATATTTGGTTTTAGACCTTAATCATTATTTACCTATAATACCTTTAATAAATACATTATTTGGTTTTAGACCTTAATCATTATTTACCTATAATATTTTAATAAATACATTATTTGGTTTTAGAGTTGTATGTCAAATTAAAAACATATAAAAGAACTTCTTAATATTGGTATTTCTATCGTTAGAACAGGCTTGATGTTTTACTTAAAAGGCAATATTCTCTTAAGAATATATTGAATGCCAACATTTCAGTTTAAAAGAGATGGCCTAATTATAATTTGAAATATGTTTTTAAGCTCAAACAAATATAGTCAACTCTAACCACTCTAAGTGGGTATATGGGAATTGTAAATATCAAACGTATGGCCTCTGAGATTCCTAGTAACTTACTCTTGAATCTTTCATAGGACGACTTGTTAGAATTATGCCACCTGAGGCTCCAGCCTATCTTCACAAGGATTGTAAGCTTGTAACTCCTAAAGTACAAGGATCTTCCAGGAGCATGCGGATGAAAGCGTGGTTTTCGAAAACAGGCTTTAACTCAAGATCCCGCCCGAGTTTACTCAAGATCCCGCCCGATTTTCTCAAGATCTCGCTCGATTTTACTCAAGATCCGGGGAGACCCGGTCGGTCTCCTTGCGGCTTAAGCAATCGGCAATGCGGTTGTTCCCCGGGATGTATTTGATTTCGAATTCATATTCAGCAAGGAAATCAAGGCTTCAATGATGTGTACGGACGGATTCTTAAGGCAACGAATGTATATACATTTAAATCGATAATTCAATAGAATAATACCGAAATTACTAAAATTGGGTTATACTATGTACAGTGTTTTTCAAAACTATTCAAACTAACGCAGCCAAATTAAACAAACCAATGATTCAAAAAGCTTCGTACCCCTGTCTTTCAAACCATGGCGTAATGTTTTACACCAACTTATATAAAATTCATTATTCTGAAATCTTATAGCTAGAGGATTGCCTCATATGTACATTTTGGTCTTGTAGTACTAGTCAAGGCTAAAATGAACAGAACAGCACTGGAGAGGGTTCGAAACTATTGAATTCTTGGTTTGAATCGTTTTGTCGCACTGGTTTGAATCATTCTATCTTCTTGGTTCGAAACATTTTGTCGGGCGAGTTTGAAACATTCTGTCTCATTGGTTTGAATAGTTTTCAAAAACACTGTATGATTATAATTGCATGAAATGCAAAATTATGACCATCTAATGGTTTAGTTTATTCATAGAAAAATTACCAAATGAGGTAAATTGTAATATTCACTTTAGTATGAAACTTGAGTCATCATCTTTAATCATGTATATTAGGATCGGTATCTAAACTTATACTACATCCTTATTCTCTATTTCTACTACACTACTACTCTACTACACTACTACACTACTCTACTACTACTCTACTACTCTACTACTCTACTACTCTACTACTCTACTACTCTACTACTCTACTACTCTACTACTACTCTATTAGTGAATGAGTGATAATAATGGAAATCTTGCCGGCATAAATAATCAAAAGTTTGTATCAACATAGCTAGATAAATTCATACTACCAGAAAAAAAATACATAATAAACAATAGGAGTGAAAACTAATTCGTGACTAATTAATTGAACGTATGGAACTTTGGATTTTACTATCTTATCTACAGACAATACCTTTGGTGATAGTAATTTGGGCTTCTCATATGAGACAAACTAGAGTTGTTGACATGTGAGGGTTCCTAGACATGCACGACTGGTAGACTGCATATCCACCATACTACATGTGGACGGAGACCATTGCGTGACGACCAATCGGAAAGGTCTCGCCGATATACGAGAACTCGTATAGTGGACTATATAATGAGGGACCCTCGCCTCGGTCGAAGACTCAGGAGTTCCCACGGGACAATTGTGAATAAGACTGAATAGATCTAGACTGTACTCAATAAAATCCAGGTCTGAAAACTAACAAGAGGCTCAATTCCTAAAATAGGAGCTTCAATAGATCCAGTGGACGATAAGATTCCACCATGAAATTTGAAGATAATGGAGTACCAATATTAGAGCTAATATAATAAAATGAACATATACAGTGTTTTTCAAAACAATTCAAACCCGCACGATAAAAAATTCAAACCACACTAGCAATATTAAAGAAACCAATAATTCAATAGGTTACTGTCTTTAATATTTAATTAAGACTTCACATGAACCGCTTATTTCAAGTCCTTGATCCTTAGCATTTTTTAAGTCATAAGTACAAAACTTTTTGACTTATCAGTTTGTTTAATTTTGCTAGTATGGTTTGAACATTTTGCTGCGCTCATTTGAATAGTTATGAAAAACACTGTATAGGTATGTATAAAAATAAGCTCTTTGCTAAAATGGTAGACATAAAAGTTTGGAATGTTTGGATGAAAATCGTGAAGATTCGACTCACTTAACTCGTATATCCAGTTTATTAGGTGCAATAAAGTTTATAGTAACATTTATAAATATGCGTACTATAGGATTTTGTGTGAGGTATTGTCGAACAACCTTGGAATCTCTATGCGAAGCGTTGGTGCCTAGAAATTGTGAAGAAGATAGCGATAAGGGGGATATTTTGGTACAGCCTGGTGCCTAGAAATTGTGAGGAAGATTGCGATAAGGGGGATAGTTTGGTACAACCTGGTGCCTAGAAATTGTGAGGAAGATAGCGATAAGGGGGATAGTTTGGTACAGCCTGGTACCCCTCAATCTTCAGACCAACGTGAGTTAGTCACTGGCCTCATTGGGGGATCGGTTGGACAGTCCGGCACCAATAGTACGGGGTTCCAGCGGGGCTGCTCGAAACGAAGTAAGGAGATTTCTGATGTCTCCTCTTGAACCAGACGACGGACTGTTTCCTCTTGAACCAGACGATGGACTGTCTGATGACTCCAGACGATGGACTGTCTGATGACTCGAATCGAAAATTATCCGTTTGAAAACAAGATATCGCTGACTCGGACATGGCATGGGCCAACGGCCAAAACATGTGACGGCTCAGAAAACTGAAATGTACTGGCGTTCCCTTGTACCAACACGAAGACGGCGGATGAAGGCTGTGTACCCTCTTTTCCATCATTGGATCCATCTATAGTTGTTTTACGGTGTAGTTTATCATAATGTTTTCTCTTCACTGTTTAAAACCACTATAGTCTTATAGACTAAGTTATTATAAATAGCTGAACAGCTTGAGGAGCGTTTCTACCGGCCCTAAAACCGAAAGATCCTCTAAAGTGGATATGTATTGTTGATTTGCCAGCCGTACCAGGGATTTACATTCTTTCAATGAATATATAGGTAAATATATCATAAAATCTAGAAACTCTAAAACTTCATGGATTAAAAAGTGAAGCGTTTTAGAATATTAAAAATAAATTATGTTTGCTGATTTTCTAAAACAGCTGATAACCTTAAATGCATATATTTTTTTATAAAAAGTAAAAAATAAACCATAAGTATCACCACGTGTAGTTTCTGAGGATCCTTTTTCGCGTTCAAATGGTACAGTGTTTTTGAAAATTATTCAAACCAGCGCAACAGAATGTTTCGTACTTCTTACAAAGTCTTTCAAACCAAATGGCGTAATGCTTCACACCAACTTTCATTAGCATTCAATGTGATGTAATGTTAAATTTGGATGATTGCCATATGTAGTACATTTGGGAGACATTTGGGAGACATTTGGGAGTCTTTCAAAAATCAAGGGTTAAGAAGGACGGAACTGAAGTGAAACGGGTACGTCACTTTTTGAATTATTGGTTTCTTTAATTTTGCTAGTGTGGTTTGAATCATTTAATCTTGTTGGTTTCTTTAATTTTGCTAGTGTGGTTTGAATCATTTAATCTTGTTGGTTTGAATCTTTTTCGAAAACACTGTATAACAGACAATAATGCAGATACAGTGTTTTTCGAAACTATTCAAACCCGCACCATAAAACGATTCAAACCACACTAGCAAATTATATAAACCAATAACTTAAATCGTTCCAGTACAGTACCATCCGTCTTAACCCTTGATGAATATGGAATGCCTCCCAGATGACCCCAAATGTACTACATAGAAGGCATCCTCCAGATTTAACATTTCAAATAGTGAGTTCTAATGAAAGTTGGTGTGAGCATTTGGTTTGAAAGACTGTGCAAAGGAGTACATTTCCCACGTTGCTTTGAATGATTTCAAAAAACACTGTATTAATGTAACAGACAATAATGCAGATATTAATGTAACAGACAATAATGGAGATATCAATGTAACAGACAATAATGCAGATATTAATGTAACAGACAATAATGGAGATATCAATGTAACAGACAATAATGCAGATATTAATGTAACAGACAATAATGGAGATATCAATGTAACAGACAATAATGCAGATATTAATGTAACAGACAATAATGCAGATATTAATGATATATAGGACTTTGAAAAAAGTAAATTTATCAGCATGTGTTGGTGTAATAATTTCTTTTAATAATAATTTAGCTGTATCTGCGATAATCGTATAAAAGATGCCCTGAAGAACCCGGAGGTTGATATAGTGGATGGTGAGCTTCTTCGAGTCGGGAGCAGCGTGGAGCCACGCCAGCATGTGTTTCATTTCCGAGTCCTGATACACAAGAGCCAGGTCGTCCCGCGTGGTAAAAAGAGGACAGTCGATCTGGGCATTGTCAATGGCAAACTGACGCCCTACATAATTGGAAACTTGTCTATCCAAAGAGTAGCAACACCAGAACAAGCGACGGCGCAAATCAATAATGTAGTAGTCATCCGACCGCAAAAACTTGGGCTCATTGTCTAGCCCTAAATCCTGGCAAAGCCGAACACACGTGCCCACCAAGTACCATGATCCCGGGTTAGACACTAGTAATGACTCCATTTCCGAAGGCATGGAGGATCACAAGGTGGTCTTCCCACACGTACAGTGCTTTTCACAACTATTCAAACTAACGCAGCAAAATTACAATGATTCAACAACTTTCGTACGCCTTCCCCCAGTCTTTCAAATCAAAAGACCTAATGGTTTCACAACAACCTTTGTAGAATTCGATATTCTTAAATCTTGAATCTGGGGGTTTGCGTCATATGTACTACATTTGGAGTGGCCGTACCAGTGAAGGGTTGAAACGGACGGAACTGAGCTGGAGAGGGTTTGAAACGTTTTGAGTTATTGGATTGACGTTTTGAGTTATTGGATTGACGTTTTGAGTTATTGGATTGACGTTTTGAGTTATTGGATTGACGTTTTGAGTTATTGGATTGACGTTTTGAGTTATTGGATTGACGTTTTGAGTTATTGGATTGACGTTTTGAGTTATTGGATTGACGTTTTGAGTTATTGGATTGACGTTTTGAGTTATTGGATTGACGTTTTGAGTTATTGGATTGACGTTTTGAGTTATTGGATTGACGTTTTGAGTTATTGGATTGACGTTTTGAGTTATTGGATTGACGTTTTGAGTTATTGGATTGACGTTTTGAGTTATTGGATTGACGTTTTGAGTTATTGGATTGACGTTTTGAGTTATTGGATTGACGTTTTGAGTTATTGGATTGACGTTTTGAGTTATTGGATTGACGTTTTGAGTTATTGGATTGACGTTTTGAGTTATTGGATTGACGTTTTGAGTTATTGGATTGACGTTTTGAGTTATTGGATTGACGTTTTGAGTTATTGGATTGACGTTTTGAGTTATTGGATTGACGTTTTGAGTTATTGGATTGACGTTTTGAGTTATTGGATTGACGTTTTGAGTTATTGGATTGACGTTTTGTGGGCTGGTTTGAATCGTTTTCAAAACAATGTATCGTAACATAATTCAGTGGCCAGAAATTTCCCCATTCGTAGCCAACGACGCCTAGTTTATTGTGTTCATCCACTTGGTTGAGCACCGGAGTAATAGTTGCTGGCTTCCGTGTAGACCACATAGGTCACTTGTGGGTCAGGAACGATTTGTGACGAAGTGCGTTTGACCGGAGCTGTTTGGTGTTTTACCGGCAAAATAATCGTGGATGCACGCGGTGTATCTCGTGAAATCCTTAATGAATCTAGTAGCCTACGAGACCAAGGAAACTTTGGGAAACTTTGGGCTTCTTTGACAGATTTACTATTTTTCCATTCGACAATGGTTTGAAACTTGCCCGTGTTCGGACGTAGTCCGTTCTTACCAAAAACGTGTCCAAGGAAATTCGATTCAGTTTGGAAAAGTATCACTTGCTAGCTTTAGCAATAAGTTTGGTCTCTCTTAACCGTTGATATACATTTTATTGTAATTATGAGTTTTGTTATCTGCGAATTGTCATGTCTTCAGATATAAATTTCGCTTTTTATTAACAATAAAGACATTTAGGATAAAGTTTTATAGTGCAGATTAATAATAGATTGGAATAAGATTTAAGATTGTTAACTATCGAGCCAATTGACTCATTAGGAAAGCTATCTTATATCATTAGTAAAGCTATCTTATATCATTAGTAAAGCTATCTTATATCATTAGGAAAGCTACAATTATATATCACTAGGAAAGCTATCTTATATCATTAGGAAAGCTACAATTATATATCACTAGGAAAGCTATCTTATATCATTAGTAAACTTCATCATTAAATACAATAGCTATTAAACACTAACTAAGCAGCAAATACACCGACTCTAATATTAATAATAATGCAGATGCAGTAGATTCTAATATATAAGATGATCTAGCAAATGCAAATACTCCACTACAACCATTGTAGCACCATGTAAGAAAGAACTTACAGGAGCGACTCTCCACAGATACTAATCTTAATTAAGGGGATAAAGACAAAGTTGTATCGTGATACAACAAGTAAAGACAAAGTTGTATCGTGATACAACAAGTAAAGACAAAGTTGTACCGTGATACAACAAGTAATTTCAGCCTATGTTTTAGTAATCTTGATATACAGGGATATGTAAGTTGTACCTTACAAGACCAAAGTTCTAAACAAGGTGCAATGTGGCTGAAGAGGTTTCTGTTGAACTTGACGCATCAGTACACGTGAGTGTACTGCATGCTCAAGTGATTGTTTACAGATGAAACAAAGGGAAAAGTTTTTGTCTAGTTCTTGGCTAGCTCTCGTCTTGTTCTTGGCTAGCTCTTGTCTAGTTCTCGTCTAGCTCTTGTCTAGTTCTTGACTAGCTCTCGTCTTGTTCTCGTCTAGCTCTCGTCTTGTTCTTGGCTAGCTCTCGTCTTGTTCTCGTCTAGACTGGCCATTGGCTTGCAGAGACAATGGGAGTAGTAGACGGAGGACCAGGACAGACGGAGTCTATAAGAAGGGACGAGAATCCTCATGGTAGAAGGACAGAAATTGAAAATAAGGATCTCGGAGTCTAGGTTTAGAGACGGATCCTAATATACATGATTAGATGATGACTACAGTTTCACACTAAAACAAATAGTTGGAACTTAACCTGATAACCGTTCCAGAATACGCGAGTGTATATTATAACTCTCAACACGAAGTACCTTGACTCCGTAATGCTAGATACTTGTTGACAGCTTTGAAAACCGGTTAAGTATTTGTTTGATTAGTGGTTAGTGGTTTGATTAGTGGTTAGTGGTTTGATTAGTGGTTAGTGGTTTGATTGGTGGTTTGAATACACCACTCGGCCGTCTTGAGACTTTGATGGTGCCCCTGTCTATTCATACACTGAACATGTTGACATGTGTGATCCAGTATGCAGTAATGTCAGCAGTAGAGAACTGGAGCTCATAAGGCTCCGAGGAACAGACGAATCCAGACTAGTCAGGGTGTTGGTGTCAGGAGCAGTCAGGTATGACTTTAGACAAGGTATTACCAAGCGCACACCCATAGCAAGGAGCCCACGGAATCCCAAGCATATGGAGGCGAGTCCGCTCTACCTAGAGCAGTCTCACCATAATATCCTAGAGCAGTCTCACCATAATATCACAGAGCCCTGGTACACACTAGTATAGTGGAGAGAAATGAACAAAGACATAAGCGTTCCGCATCATGAACTCAAAAGCGGAACTTCAACAGAAACATATGTTGAAAGCATCTCTGGAAACAGACGAACCCAAAGTGTTTCCATCAGATGCTTCCACTGGTACATGCATAAAAGTCGTTCGGAGAAAGGGAAAGAGATTCGTGGACTTGGTATGGAGGTGAGCGACTGGATGCAGGACCAGATATATATATGTGGGGAAACCTGGGGTTGGATGAACGTATACAGATGTCGTGAGGAGGAGTGCAATATACAGTAGTCCAGAGAGAGTAATCGTACAACCAAGGCCCAAGAAGATGCAGGCCTGTCAGGAGTAGACATAAACGAGAGTAGCACCATGGAACCAGGCTGGAACAGTAGTATGGAACCAGACTGGAACAGTAGTATGGAACCAGACTGGAGCAGTAGTATGGAACCAGACTGGAACAGTATGGAATCAGACTGGAACAGTAGTATAGAAGAGGATGGGAGCAAGGAGAGCAAGGTACAGGACTACAAAAAGTAAACGGTTCGGTTGAGATATACGAGACAATAGGCAATGCAGTCGAAGAATACGAGAAAAGGCTATGGAGTGCGCATAGCATTCTGTATAAGCAGAGCCACCAGAAGTCATACGAGAAGATACAGGTACAGACGGATACAGGTACAGACGGATACGAGAAGATACAGGTACAGACGGATACGAGAAGATACAGGTACATACGGATACGAGAAGATACAGGTACAGACGGATACGAGAAGATACAGGTACAGACGGATACGAGAAGATACAGGTACAGACGGATACAGGTACAGACGGATACGAGAAGATACAGTTACAGACGGATACGAAAAGATACGAGAGTGCATACAGAACCGGAAGTACGTAAAAGACAAGACTAGGCGAGAAAAGCCCATGCAGACCATCTAAATGTGAATGCAGGTTGTAACTGAACTGGCTCATAGAGTAATTGCGTCTATACACAGGACACCCAAGTATGGTAGCATGGAGAACAGAAACACGACAGAGCCGTTTTATCCCAGGCCATAGCACATAGAGGTATCAAGTTGAGTGCCACTAGAGAGACTGAAGACTACATGGGAAATAGTACATGGTACATAGAGGTATCAAGTTGAATGCAACTAAAGAGACTGAAGACTACATGGGAAAAAGTACATGGTACATAGAGTTATATTCACACAGATGAATACAGAGACATAGCTTGAGCCACCTATTGCTAAGTACACCGTAGGGAACATGTGCATTTAGGGAGCCGGGAATGACGACGACTAGAAGAATCGCTACATCAATAACAGAGCTCAGAGCAGAAGCACAAGCACATGTGATATTGTATGGCATTAGGCACGAGTATCCAGGTCGAGTGATTAATTATTTAGTATCAGTACGCATATTTTCTTGTTACAAATAGTGGACAGTACATGGATGATAGTGGACAGTACAGGGCAGTAAATAGGACAGTACGGGGTAGTACAGGATAGTAAATAGGACAGTACGGGGTAGTACAGGATAGTAAATAGGACAGTACAGAACAGTACAGGACAGTACAGGATAGTAAATAAGACAGTACAAGACAGTAAATAGGACAGTACAAGACAGTACAGGACAGCACAGGATAATAAAAGACAGTACAGGATAATAAAAGACAGTACATTGGAAGTAAGTCCAGGTCCGTTCAATATCTGTCTGCTCCTCGTATTGTAATTAGGCGAGCCATTATACCAATTTGGAAGGTAATCTCACCCCATTTTCCAGTGATGAATGGTGGATTTCTCATTCTCAATGTAGCCCAAGAAAACGAACGATAAAAGCACGACTCGTTGCTCAAGAAATCAGGCAAGAGATTGAAAACAACGCATTGAACTATTTGGTTTATTCGGCCGTGTTGGCAAATCCAACCTAGTAGTTTTCCCGAACTTGTTAGGGAACCATTCCGGTGACACCTTGAGCAACTCCTGGATTCTGTGCACCACGGTGTAGTCTGTTTCCTGCTCACAGCGTTTCGGTTAGGTTCTCACCCGTGGCACTGACTGATAGATATTCCTCAATCATGTATGGAATGCAGGTCAGTCATGCCGAAGATGGTTCTGCATATCCACCTGGTTTTAGACGAACCAGTACATGTAAAAGCACAATTGGCACTCCGGGAATTCACCTTACGGGTGTCATGGAAACCCAAGAAGACCCTTTACAGACCAAAAAAATCAAAAAGGGCATGGTACCTGACCATCAGCGTAAGTTGAAAAATACGCATTCGTGAAAGGCAGATTGGAGTTGAAAAGGGAAATCGTGCAAATGCGAACCGGGAACAAACGGTGATATTCGTAGTAGCTTATGTGGACGACTTATTGGTGGTAGATACAGAAGAAGTTATGAGGCTCAAAATATGACAACCAAAGCCAGAATCAAGACCAAAGGTCCCAAAGAGGTTGACGAGTTTTCATGAGGGTTTAGAATGAGTATGGTTTATGACAACCTACCCACTCAATCAATGAATGTATGAAATAAGTAGTCCATTAAATATCCAAATAAGTCCATTAAATATCCAAATAAGTCCATTAAATATCCAAATAAGTCCATTAAATATCCAAATAAGTCCATTAAATATCCAAATAAGTCCATTAAATATCCAAATAAGTCCATTAAATATCCAAATAAGTCCATTAAATATCCAAATAAGTCCATTAAATATCCAAATAAGTCCATTAAATATCCAAATAAGTCCATTAAATATCCAAATAAGTCCATTAAATATCCAAATAAGTCCATTAAATATCCAAATAAGTCCATTAAATATCCAAATAAGTCCATTAAATATCCAAATAAGTCCATTAAATATCCAAATAAGTCCATTAAATATCCAAATAAGTCCATTAAATATCCAAATAAGTCCATTAAATATCCAAATAAGTCCATTAAATATCCAAATAAGTCCATTAAATATCCAAATAAGTCCATTAAATATCCAAATAAGTCCATTAAATATCCAAATAAGTCCATTAAATATCCAAATAAGTCCATTAAATATCCAAATAAGTCCATTAAATATCCAAATAAGTCCATTAAATATCCAAATAAGTCCATTAAATATCCAAATAAGTAGACTATTAAATATCCAAATAAGTAGACCAGTGACATCCAAATAAGTAGTCCATTCAGTCTTACTAAGTAAAGTTGAAAAGTCTTTGATCGATTGCAATCGCTAACTTCTCCAAAGGCTTTTCATCCCTTCTATAGTATTTTATACGGATGCAACGTGATTCGAAACAAATGGACATTTTTGTCTCAATAACTCAAGTATTCCGCTTTAAACCACTCAGCCATACATCCTTACCTATATTTATCTACAAAATACTAAAATAAATACATTTTTATTCATTACAAAGTATAAGAAATAGGCATATCAGCACTAATAGAGAGATATTCTTTTTCTTACTCATATCATTTAACCGACTTTCCGTTTTCTTTTTTTCTCTTTATCCCTTCGTATCTTCCCTTATTCTTTTTTTCTCTTTATCCCTTCGTATCTTCCCTTATTCTTTTTTATTCCTTTATTTTTCCCTACTTTTCCCTATGCTTTCTTATTCTAATTATTATTATTAACATTAATCCATATATTAGAATATAAATCATATTATAATATAATTTATCTTGCTGCCAATTTGTATCTTGAACCTATGGAAAGTGTAGTGACAACAAGAAGGCAACTTCTTCTTCCTAGTTTTCTTCTTCCTAGTTTTCTTCTTCCTAGTTTACGTCTTCCTCAAAAACTTCGTCAAGGATCTAACCCCGGCTTCAACATCTGCTTCGTCTTGACCGCCACGCAATTATAGTCGTGGAAATGGTGGAAGGCCAAAGTGCACACCAACTCATTGGCGACGGCAGTCAATGGTTCCATTTGAAATCGGCCGAGAGCACATCACCCCATACAGACAAACAGACCATGCCGTCCTCATGGCTCCAATGGCTGCAGCCCCTCCGATGGCTCCGGCTACCCAATGGGTCACGCTATGATGTATCAGGGTCAGTCAATGCCCCAATACTATCCAAGTCCCCAAGGAACCAACCTCCCATGCAAGGACATTACCAGGAACCCGTTCAACAAGCCTATCAATACTCTCAATACGGTGGGCATGCACCACAGGGCTACTTTCCACCCCAGCGTCCCAGAAAACTCATGTAACCAGCTAGATCTAAGCTGAAAACTAGTGAGCTTACGATGATGAATATACCTGCAGAAATACATTCAACAAGAATACGAAGAATAAGGCAGGGTTCCAGCATTGAAGCAAGGCAGGGCTCCAGCATTGAAGCAAGGCAGGGCTCCAGCATTGAAGCAAGGCAGGGCTCCAACATTGAAACAAGCGAGTTCGGCATAAATGGGAGTATTGAAGAACTAAAAAAACAGTATTTATGATTTGCATTTTCACAGAGACTATTAAAGTATGGTACCTGTGCTTCTCTGAAGATGAGAATTTGCAGAAATATCATAACTTATTAGAATGTTAATATCCACCACATCATTCACTGACCAAAACTTCGATGCAAACCAATAAGCGTACAATAAATTCTTGGTCTCCTCAGGTGAGTGACCAAGCTGGTCTTTGAGCATCTGTAAAAGTTCAAATATACCTTCGTCTTTGATTAAGTAGCTGAACTCTCTGATTAATCTCCAAGTAATTTCTGGTTGCTTGGTACAGTGTTTTTCGAAACTGTTCAAACCCGCACAATAAAAAGATTCAAACCACACTGGCAAATTATACAAACCAATAATTTAAAGAGTTTCGTACCCCTTTCACTCCATTACGTCCATTTTGACCCTTGATTGATATTGGAAGACTCCCAAATGACCCCAACTGTATGGCATATCAGTCAATCCTCCAGATTCAACATTTCAGAATAGTTAATTTTAATAAAAGTTGGTATGAACATTTGGTTTGAAAGACTGTGCGAAGGCGTACGAAACATTTTCTCACTTTGGTTTGAATAGTTTCAAAAAAGACTGTAAATAGGCTCTAGGTGCGGCTCTGCCCACATGGGTTCAGGAGAATTGAGGACTGACCCGTGAGGACTGACCCGTGAAGATTGAGGACTGCCCGTGAAGATTGATGTTTATCCCCAAGATGAAGAGTTCTCAGATTGACTTTATTGTTTCATCCGTGGTCATCTGGACTTTAGAGGTCGGGCAATTTGCTGAGGAATGTCATGGTATCTTCGGTAGTGTTATCCACCTCCTCAAATAGTGACATCTTCACTGGTTGTGAGGGTAACCACGAAATGCTCGGGTCATACAACGAACATTAGTTGGCCAGACACCGATAAAGCCGAGCAGGTTCGGATCATACACTCAGCAAGGCTAGACTCCAAGTCTATTCTTGGACCCATTTGAGAGGCTCATTATTTCAACATATGTTTTAGTATATATCAAGACAATGATATCAAAACAGTGATATCAAAACAGTTATATCAAAACAGTGATATCAAGACAGTTATATCAAAACAGTTATATCAAGACAATGATATCAAAACAGTTATATCAAAACAGTCTTAGCTAGTCAAATCAGTACCACACAATGTTAGTGTCCCTCTGCAGTCTTTCAAACCAAATGACTTAATGTTCCATAAGCTTCATAATATTGTGATGTTGAATCTGGACCCTGCATCTTCCAGCTCCAACAAATTCCCAAACCCACCAGCCTATCCCATAGAAAACCCCAAATTCCATGACTACCTGATAAAAGTGCTTGTAGTTACAGTGCTTTTGAAAAGTATTCAAACCAACACAGCAAAATGTTTCGTACTCTTTCGCCCAATGTTTCAAACCAAATGTTCACACCAACTTTCATTAGAATTCAACATTCTGAAAGGTTGACTCTAGAGGACTGCCTTGTATGTAATAGATTTAGGAGTCTTGCAATATTCATCAAGGGTTAAGACGAAAGGAACTGAAGTGTGACAGGTAGGAAACTCTCTAGAATATTGGTTTGTATAATTTGCCTGTATGGTTTGAAACTTTTTATCGTGCGGGTTTGAATAGTTTCGAAAAACACTGTATGAGAGTACAGAATTTGTTCTAGGTATGGTTGAGAGATGCCGAAGACGAGGACGCCAGATGGCATGATTTTATACCTCAACTTTTTTTCTTGTTTTTCTGGGTGGAGGTGGAACCCAAAATATTCCTACTCTAATGCTTCTTTGGTGGTTTCTGGTGTCTGATGCTTGATATTTTCCAAAACCTGAGTTTGTTTTGCTGCCCCTTTATTCTACTTATTGTACGTCCTGCATGTACGCTACCTGACTCTTCTACTGTCTGATCTTACTAGTGTACTGTCTGATCTTGACTAATCTACTGTTTGACAGACTGTTGAATCTTACTGTCTGATCTTGAATCTAACTGTCTGATCTTGACTAGTGTACTGTCAGATCTTGACTAGTCGGTCATCTTCGAAGAGTATGACAACTACTGATGTGCCTCCTGTTTGTCTAGTCTTATGGGTTGGACGATTGCCTCATGTACCGTACATTTGGGAGAAAGGGACAGGGAGAATGGCTTGCTGATTTTGCTAGTATGGGTTGAACCGTTTTATCGTGGAGTTATAGTCATGGAAACATAGTAGCTTAAACTAGCTTAAACTAGCTTAAAATACTGTACCCTCACCCACATAAATACACCACAATACCACCACCACAATGCCAAATACCAAATGCCAAATGCCAAATGCCAAATTCCAAATACTACAATACCACAGAAACTCACCAACGTACCGTGAGTTTCAACCACTTGGTGGAAATCCCAAAGCACGATGCTGGCAGCTCCATGCATCTGGCAGTCTTTGACAGCTTCTCCTCCATTGAAGAAGAACTCTCGGAGGAAGAAGTCCTAGAAAACTAGCTTAAACTAGCTTAAAATACCTTAAAATACCTTATACCTTAAAATACCTTACAGTGTTTTTGAAAACTATTCAAACCAGCGCGATAAAACAATTCAAACGACACTAGCAAATTATACAAGCCAATAAATCAAAAGGTTTCGTACGCCTTGCAGTTCAGTTCCGTCTGGTTTGTTTCTTGATGAATATGGAAAGATTCCATAATCTATTACGTATAAGGCAATTTCCAGATTAACATTTTACATAGTGAATTCTAATGAAAGTTGGTGTGAGCGTTTGGTTTGAAAGACTGTGCGAAGGATTACGAAACATTTTGCTGTGCTGGTTTGAATAGTTTCCAAAAACACTGTAAAATACCTTAAAATACCTTAAAATACCTTAAAATACCTTGAAATACTTATACCGTAAAATACCTTATACCTTATACCTTGAAATACCTTATACCTTATACCTTAAAATACCTTATACCTTAAAACCCTACAGACCAAAGTCTTAACACGGGGCCACGGTAACAGTTACTGCGTTCAATTAATGAGCGCGACAATGGTTCAGACCAGGACCAACGATTCACACCAGTGCAACACTTCAAACCACGCCAGCAAAACCAAACAATCAATGAGTCAAGGTTCCAGGTCAGTTTCGTACTCTTCACAGTCTTTCAACCAGATAAACCCGTACACAACTCTTCGAAAATAAACCATATTCATGCGAAAAACCGAGGTGCAGTTTTCAAAACTCTTCACTAGCAAAATTAAACAAACCAATAATTCAAAAGGTTCATTGTCCTACAGAAGCGGTTGTATGCAGGCATGCAATGAACTCAGTTCAGTTCCATTCGTTCTAGTCCTTCATAAATGCACATGAGGCAATTCTCCCGACTGAAGGTTTCGGAATATTGGAGTGTAATGAAAGTGTGTGAAACAAACTAAAGAGAAAACACAATATCTGGTGATTTGCCTCCAATTTGAAGACTGTCCAAAGCCACAGCTGCCATTTGAATGTACGAGAGATGACACTCTTTTCATTTGAGTTGCAATTCTTTTGATGAATCTGCACATGGCAGGTACATTTATTCTGTTATCGGAGTTCTAGAAGGTAAAAGTAAAATACAAATATGTAAAGGTACAAGACTCTGTGGCGTAGGTAACTTTAGATAATCGTTTAGTGTAATTGGTGGCTTTTCCACATGTGATGATGTTGCCTCGTTTGATTTGCACCCTTCTCAGCACGCCATTTGGTGCAAAAGTAAGGCAGGAACCATTTTCACTGGCTGAATAATTTTGAAAACTGTTTCCCACCCTAGCAATTGAACAATCTGTCCCATCTAAGCGTCCCTTCAAGCACTGGATACTCTGTTTTGGAGAATCGGGCGTTACCTTATTGGATGCTGCACGAGACCGGAATTCAATGGAGGTCACGTGACCAGAAAATCCACGCCCTCCCCTTTAAAGGTCAGCGCCAACCTTTCGCCTGCAAAAATATGCATTGTAGCGTCCGGAATTCCAGCATTCCAATAAACCCATTTTCAAAAGTTTTCCACCAAAAAAAGGGTGTTTGTGTTGGGCGTTTTTCTGCTGAGGTAGCCGGGTGCACGGGTGTTTCCACCTCTCGCCAGGCCCAATTCCGGGGTAGGCCTTATTTGAAACTGCACACTCCCAAAGGTCATAAGGCAATAAGATTTCAGACCATATTCTAATGAAAGTGGGTGAGACATTACCCGATTTGAAAGACTGCGAGGGTACGAAACTGACCTGGAAGGGCTCGAAACTTTGGAGTATTGTTTTTTGCTAGTGTGGTTTGAAGCACTGTCGCGGTCTGAACCAGGTCTCTGGCTCGAAAAATCACTGGTTTGATAGTTTATCGGGCAGATTTGAGCTTTGAAAACACATCCACTCGTCTAAGTCCTACACATAAAACACCACTGGCATGTATACAAGACACTAGGCAGTACCTGACTTCGAGTGACACATAATGATGGAGGTGGAGGTGGAGGTGGACACTCATTGAGTTGGTCTATGAGTGCCCTTGCTCTGCCCCCTTCTATAGGCCTTACCTCCAATGCTTGCGACAGCTCCCTCCGACAATATGGGATAATGTAGGACATAGGACAGAGAAAACAGACTCTACGCAATAACTGGAGGCAGTAGTGGCCAGTGTTTTGTATCCTTATACTCTGTTCGGGGCAGTAGATTGATGAATATGGATTGCAGGTTGCTGTTGATAGTTCTACGGTTCTAGATGGAATGGTATATATGTAATAGACAGTAAATGCATTAAGTGTTGAATTGCGGACCAGACCACATGCAACTTTATATGTACATAGACCATGAATTTATTCACAGAGTACAGGAAATGTAGCATAGAAATGGTACAGGAAGTGTCATAGTACAGGAAATTTCATAGCATAGAAATGTCATAGAAATGGTACAGGAAATGTCATAGCATAGAAATGGTACGGGAGATGTCATAGCATAGAAATGGTACAGGAAATTTCATAGCATAGAAATGTCAAGAAATAGTAAGGGAAATGTCATATCATAGAATTGGTACATATTTATAGTTCATGGAGTATAATAGGTGTAGAACAGAGACAGAGATTATACATCATATACAGTTTAGATTCTTGCTCGTTCAGCACCAGGTTCTGTATTTGTTGGTTTTCCCTAGACAATAGAACATAAAGGGCATGTTGCTGTGTAGGCAGGGATGGTAGATCCCAGGGAGACTTGAAATAGCTCAATAGGTGGGAATACATATGGAGATTCTGACAAACATGAGTACATAGAGAAGGTATTCAGAGTAGAGATCGGACGAATTGTCTAAAAATGAGCTCATAGTATTTCGGACAAAGTACATGTATTGTATAACCTTAAGCAGAGAACAGTAGATAGATGGAGTATAGATGGAGTGCATATGGACAACATAGTTTTCATATCATATAGAGTATACAGTGTTTTTGAAAACTATTCAAACTAGGGCAGCAAAATGTTTCGTACTCTTTTGCACAGTCTTTCAAACCAAATGTTCACACCAACTTTCATTAGAATTCAAGACTCTGAAATGTTGAATCGGGAGGATTGTCTTATATGTAATAAATTTAGGAGTCTTGTAATATTCATCAAGGGTTAAGACGGACGGAACTGAAGTGACAGGGCTACGAAACTCTTTAAATTATTGGTTGTATAATTTGCTAATGTGGTATGAATCTTTTTATCGTGCGGGTTTGAATCATTTCGAAAAACACTGTATACTTTACATTAGTATCTGTACAGAGTATTTCAGTAGTATCTGTACAGACTACACAGAATAGATAGATGAGGAACATACCGAGAGTGTAGAGAAGTACACAGAGTATAATGTAGAGTACACAGGGTTAAGTACATAGATGTTACAGTTTAGAAGTGTAGCATTTAGAAGTGTAGCATTTAGCAGTGTAGCATTTAGAAGTGTAGCATTTAGAAGTGTAGCATTTAGAAGTGTAGCATTTAGAAGTGTAGCATTTAGAAGTGTAGCATTTAGCAGTGTAGCAGTACAGCGCAGACACCTTGGCGTATACAAGAAGTACCCCGAAATTGGAGTTGGCTTGAATGGTCGTATGGTCATGTAAAGATATGTAGGAGCATTGTTCTGTGGGAGTGTACAAAAAAGCAAGTCGTAAAGTGTGATGCAGAGAACAATGGACAATGGTTGGGCCTGGATACAGCCTGCAGATGCATATAGACTGCTTGATCCGGCACGCACCTGTACTCACTGCACTGTGAACAGTTCCAGCTCTGAATTTCGGACCCAGTGAAATTTGGGTTTGGCCACGTGATACTGGGATTTGGCCACGTGATATTTGGGTTTGTCCACGTGAGTGGCACAGGTTGCACCTCTGAATTTGTCCTGCCTTGTTTCTGAAACAGTCCTATACAGTCTACATCTGTATGGCGTTTTGTCAGTAGGGAATTTATCATATTCTTTTCTGGAGCGGCCCTGAATGCACGTGCCACCGACTACCTTAGATATCCACAAAGACTTAGTACTTTGGTCTGCACGACTTCTGCATAGGGATATACTAGAACACAAGTTGAAGTATGTCATAACTCAGCACAAGTCAGCATAAATCAGCATAAATCAGCACAAGTCAGCACAAGTCAGCACAAATCAGCACAAGTCAGCACAAGTAAGTGTAGTAGTTATATGGACTGCGTATAAAACACTGGAGTCTATGCACCTGTAGCATGTATCTGTGGGTATGTGGATGAGGAGTGATGGGATAGTATGTACATCATGCCAGCTAAGTCATGGTGTGGCAGTGTACTATGAGTTTATACAATGTACAGTCTAGTGTACAGAGTATACAATATAAAGTCTACAGTCTAGTCTACAGTCTAGGGTACAGTCTAGGGTACAGTCTAGTGTACAGAGTATACAATATAAAGTGTACAGTCTAGTGTACAGATAAAGTGTACAGTCTAGTTTACAGTCTAGTGTACAGTCTAGTGTACAGTCTAGGCTACAGTCTACAGTAACAGAGTATCAGCTTGCTTAACCTCCAGATCCTCCCCAGCATGGTGGTTTGGTTCCTACGTTAATTCCACTTCTTGAAGAGACTGAACATCGACTTGCGCCTTTGTTCACAGGAAATGTGCGGCTGTAGTCTTACCAATTGGTTGACATCAATAGCAGAGCCAGTCGCATTGGAAGTAGGTGGTTGCGCAGCACTCTAGTTGGCATGGCACTGTAGCTGTTTGGGAAATATCACTGTATAGTGTTTTTCGAAACTATTTAAACCCCCAAGATAAAAAGATTCAAACCACAATAGCAAAATTAAACAAACCAATATTTTAGAGAGTTTCGTACCCCTTTCACTCCATTCCGTCCGTTTAGACACTTGGTTGATATTGTAAGACTCCTAAATTTGGTACATATAAGACAATCCTCCAGATTCATCATTTCAGAATGTTGAATTCTAATGAAAGTTGGTGTGAATGTTTGGTTTGAAAGACTGTGCAAAGGAGTATGAAACATTTTGCTGCGCTGGTTTGAATAGTTTTCAAAAACACTGTATTGCTGTATCAATAAAGAACTATAGAGTGATGTATTCTATGTGTATACCATTCCAGCAGAGTGTTTGATTATTGAGTTATGGATTAGTCTGGTCATTCAAAAACCAACTTACCGGACCAGCCTCGGATCAGCCTCGGATCAGCCTCGGATCAGCCTCGGATCAGCCTCGGATCTAACTTCGTTTCTGGCCTCGGATCAGCCTCGGATCTAACTTCGTTTCTAGCCTCGGATCAGCCTCGGATCAGCCTCGGATCCAACCTCGGATCTAGCCTCCTTAGTTGTTGTCCTAGAGTACCCATCACCACCTCATGTCAAGTACTTATGTACGGAATTGTACTTCCCAGAGGCTTTGAGTGGTGCGCTATAGGCAGGTCACGATTTGCACCCACCTCGCATTCGTCTAGACTTTGGTATGACACAAAGTACACCCCTGTAACTTAGCATACACACTAAAACCAAGCTAAGGGTATTACTCCTGGACTGGTTCAGGTCAAAGGCTTTGAGTCGGTCCTCAAATTCTGCTATGATGATACAGCGTTTTTGGAAACTATTCAAACCAACACAGCAAAATGTTTCGTACTCTTTCGGCCATCTTTCAAACCAAATGGTGAATGCGTCACGCCAGATTTAATAAAATTCAATGTGGAGAAAAGTTGATCTGATGATTGTCTTATATAAATTCAGGAGTCTTGCAATATTAGTCAAGGCTCGAAACGGACGGATTCGAACTGGAAGGGGTACGAAACTCTTTAAGTTATTGGTTTGAAACATTTTGCTAGTGTGGTTTGAATCTTTTATCGTGTGGGTTTGAATAGTTTTGAAGAACACTGTACTAGTCAAGAACACATGCAGATAAACCCGTACACTACACAAAGTCTCAGCCTCTACCATAGCCGTAGTAGGCAGTCGCAGTAATAGAGAGATATTAGCGTGGCAGTGAGTAGTGAGTAGTGAGTAGTGAGTAGTGAGTAGTGAGTAGTGAGTAGTGAGTAGTGAGCAGTGAGTAGTAGGGAATTGTAATACATAGCTCTGCTGGTCTAGTCCTAAGCCAAAAGTTCTTAGCATACTTCAGTTTCAGATTACCAGAAGTACTACTAAACCAGTTTAGGCAGTGCACTGGACCACAACGAGTCTGAGTATTTAATCCCTTCACCTTTTCTATTCCCCTTCTGTCCCACCTCTAGTGGTGTCCATTACGTATTGGTGGTCATTCCATATTGGTGGTCATTCCTTATTGGTGGTCATTCCGTATTGGTGGTCATTCCGTATTGGTGGTCATTCCGTATTGGTGGTCATTCCGTATTGGTGGTTGTGCAACTTGCATTCTTGCTGATGAGTGCAATGCCCAAAAGAGCTCGTTGAGAATTTAGCAGAGCCAGAGTCGTATTGTTGGGTTTAACAAGATTAAGAACATGCTTTTGGTACCAATAAGAATTTGGCAAGCAACAACGGCTTGAGTATTTGAACGCGAAATATCTTCCACTGGTCAAGCCGCAGAAAGAGAAATCTCGTTGACCTATTATCTCGACAGAATGACCGTCCATTTCAGAATGACCGTCCATTTCAGAATGACCGTCCATTTCAGAATAACATGTCCAAGCGTGGCTTGGGAAACTTCAAAAGGGATAACTTTCACTGTAGTCAATGTGGCCGGGAACAATCTTCTGTGACTGCAACTTCCGGGTACATTAATATTCCATAACCCATTGCAACTGGAACTACACAACGTTGCTTAGCTTAGCTTAGCGGGAGTATGATTTACCATGACTATTTATTTTTATAACATTTTACTTTATTTAGTTTAGGTTAAATTACAACTCAAATATAAGTAAATGCAAAAAACTCGGCAGAAAACAAAAGTGGAATTTCTAGTGGTTCTCCTTTTTCTGAAAGAAAGTGGATCTAAAACAGACAAAAGTCAAGTTATAGACAGACCCAGTCTCCATTTGAAGGAAACATGATGAAACAAGGAGGTCCATATCTTATAGTAAAATGCTCTGGATCTTGAACCATGGCTACTGCACGGGCCACTGATTCCTGATCATTTCTAGCTGAGCTGGAGTTATCAAATTTACAGATAGTAGTGCTGCATAGTATGCGTTAGGATTTGTCAATACAACATACACAGATAATCGAGACTGACGAGACAAAAGACAGCACAGGAAAGACAAGGAGATACACTTGGAAAGACAAGGAGATACACTTGGAAAGACAGCACAGGAAAGACAAGGAAATACACTTGGGAAAGACAAGGAAATACACTTGGCAGTGATTCAGTATACCGTGTTTTTCAAAAAAATTCAAACCCGCATGATAAAAAGATTCAGACCACACTAGCAAATTATACAACCAATAATTCAAAGAGTTTCGCACTTTCACTCCATTCCGTCCGTTTGGCCCAAATGTCCCAAATGTCCCAAATGCACTACATATAAGGCAATCCTCCGGATTCACATCTCATCACATTGAATTCTAATGAAAGTTGGTGTGAATGTTTGGGTTGAAAGACTATGTGAAGGAGTACGAAACATTTTCCCACATTGGTTTGAATGAAATCACTGTACTGTAGTTTCTAGAAACTGGCATGTTCCGCGCTCTTTTTTTGCACCCATTAATTCGCGTTTTTCTCCAAATGCACCACGGCTCAGACCTAGACCAATGATGAAAAGAATTGCACCAATTTGTTTTGCACCAGAATTCAGCCACCAGTTTTTCTTTGAAAAGCATTCTAAGCATCACAGCCACTCACGTGACTTGAATCATGTGAAGGCCCCCCATTATAAAGAGACAAGCTCTGGCTACTTTAGAAGCCTACCAAAAATATATCACCAGAAAAGGACATAAATGTGTCTCATGATGGCAAAACCTGATATTAGCTAATACAGAGGTACTGGCTTTTACTTAAGGGTGTTCATTTGGGAGCTGGATTGATTCACGCAATTTCTACATTCTCTGCATACTCTCTATACACTCACATCACAATACTGCAAGTTCTATCATAATTATATACACCAAACCACAGATTTCTAAGCACAAAGAAGCTTAGCAGAGAGCACTCAAACCCAACCGGCTCTTTTATACCTAAAACAATCCCAGTAAATAATATAACAGTTAATGCAGATAAGAATAAAACAGAAGCATATTCAGATCAAAAGAATAGAACAAAAATGAAAGAAGAATATTCAGTCATGTGTGCTGAAACTAATTCAGATTTAACTTCAACATTATCGAAGCAGGTCTAGCACATTCTGCAACACAACCTATAAATCAGAGAATATATAATGGGAAATATGGTATAACCATATAGATATTTGTACTTCAAAATATCCAGATAAATTCAATTAGTTGAGCCAGTTATGAGGAAAAGAAGAAGTCAATAATGAAGTCAATAATGAAGTTAATAATGAAGCTCTCGACCATTATAAGATTTTTAGAATTAATAAATTCTACCTATTTTTTCTTCATTACTCTGGCTATGGAGGGCTTCTCTAATATGGACATTGGATTAGTAATAAAAATTATTAACTATAAAATAAATACTAAAATATTAAGTTATTATTGTTAAGTTATATCTAGGTTATCTATCCCTCGCAAGAAGTCTTATATTTAGGTTATAATCATAATAATTAGAGAATATAGTATTTGTAAATATTCATGATATTGATATTAGCTGCTGATTGTACGTTTAGAGAAAGTTTCTTAATGTTCTTTAATGTTTTTACAAATTACAGTTCTAGAGAAACTTAATGTTCTTTAATGTTTTAATACAAATTACAGTTCTAGAGCTGGATATTATTATTTGAATAATAATAAATAATTGAAGTAAATCAGAAAGCTACTTATCCTTCAGCCTAGTTAGTTTACATATTAACCACTGTGACACCGTTCAATGATAGCACACCTCACTCCTGGAACAGCTAGTTCAGCAAGAACGCCTGGGTGAGCAACGGAACGCCTGGGTGAGCAAAGATCTCATCAACTACCAAATTCTCAATGCCTCAGAGTGAGCCTGAAAAAGTATTGCCTAAAGCCCAGTCACTCGCAAATCAAAGCCACTTGCCAAACTCCGGAGCATGACTGCAATTTGTATGACTAAGAATCCATGATGTTGGACATATCCACCAGATTGGAAGTGGTTAACGAAACAGCGGTATTCTGCGACTTTAGGACACTGCAATTTTCAGTCTCATTCTGTTCATCTTGACTCTCTGGGGAATGCCGTGAACGACTCCATCTCCTTTGTTTTTTAGGGACTTCTTAGGTTCCTTGGGCTCTTCATTAGACCCTTGTTTCCTTAGGCTCCTCCTTAGACCCTTTTTTCCTTGGGCTCCTCCTTAGACCCTCGTTTCCTTGGGCTCTTAGACTCCAGTCGTGACTATTCCAACCTTCTCTGGTTCCAGAGTCACTCCTAGTATGTTAAACTTCCAATAACACTAGTTTAGTCTGGAAACAATTAAGTTGTATGCCCTAGACCAGACCCAATTATACCATCATCATTCCTTGAAATCCGAGCCAGTATGGAATAAAGGTGGCTGGTATTTGAAAGATGACTAATGGATATCCCGTGCTTCTGAGTAGTATGTACAAAAGAGGGATCGTGTTGTGCTAGTTCTCATTTGGGGTGATACCAAAATGTCTCCCCCAGTCCGCCAATATTACTTGGTGTAGAGGTACTGCTGTTACTGAGGACGGGGATTGATTCTCTGCTAGACATTTTCCTGCATACTAGGTCCAAATTCCTCCTGAATCCCCAACGCCTCAGAGTCCCCAACATCTCAGAGTCCTTCGAGTGTCTCGTAGTGTCAAGTACAGCACACCGGTTGATTGGTGTTAATTGGTGTTGATTGGTGTTGGTGGTTGTCTGCAGTACCATATCTAATCCAATGGTACTAATATTAATAAACGTTATGAGACTCTAATTACCGGTAAAACGTAATTCAGGGATTCAGGGGTTCTGGAAATCTACGTACAGAGAGTTTGGGTCGTGCACCTGTGCACCACACAAGGTCAGCAGAAAAAAACCCCAATGTAAAAACACCAAAATTGGTCGGATGCCGATAAAATTAGTATGACTGGAAAGCTGGAATTTCAAGTATTCCAACGAAGGTTTTTTAATCAGAATATCCCGAGTATTTGGGGTGGTCCGTGTCTAGAACGTCTCAGTTCCGGCTGGTCCGGGCCCATACACATAGATACACCCCAAACGCCGCCGAAAAACCCAGACATTTCCACAAAAGTCTAATTCCAAGGGATTTCCAAACCCCCTTTCCCCTGTTAACTGCGGAAAAACCTTATTTTTTGAGTTGCATTTAAAGTTTGCCAAGAATTCTGCCCTCCATTTTAGACCGAGGTCCACGATGCGGAGCTCGGCTAAAGCTTCTATCCGAAATGCAGTCCCAAGCCAAGATATCCCCGTGATTTGCCGGCTTCGACGAATGCAAAGAATATTCGCCAGGGCGTCTCTGTGCATGCCTCCACATGCAGCCACACCAAGGAAAATTAGAGCAGTGTCTAAAGATTGGTTTGTGCATGGACGGGGACTGCATGGAGAGGGAGAGTAGGTGTGATAAAGAAGGGTGGGAGTGCATACAAAAATAGAGAAGGGTCATAAAGGAGGGTGGTAGTGCACAGAGCAGGGGAAAGCACTTCAAATCAAATTAAAGCAGCTTAAGTAGATACACAGAACGGGAATTTCAACAAAGGGGCAGAGGGTGTGGTGTGATGTGGATGCGGGTTAAATATAGCCGATTCGTCTAACGGGGGTTGTGTGCAGGAGCCGCATGATAAGCACCGTCTTCTCTACAGGTGCCACACATCCAGGGCTATAGCTGCAGGATTCGCAGCAACGGTCTAGAAGCTGAGAAGGTCTTTGCGTCGGAGTGCTCGGAAAAAAGGCCAGAAGAAAAGACGTTAAGGTTTTGAACCGCTGCCTATATGCAGGTACATCCCTGACTGCAGAAGCGTTGCAGTATTCCAATTTTTCCCTTCATTTGCAAGGTTGCAGAAAGTCAAAGACTTGGTTCGTAGTTTAAAGGAGACAGGTGGGGGTCTAGAAGCCCTATTGGTACCTTAATTTGGCAGGCTAGCAGTTGTCTCACCTCTTATTATTACAGAGACAAAGTCTACACTACACTACACTACAATATGGCCTACCTGGTATGGAAGCATAAACTGTGTAAGTCTATGAGCATGAAGGACTGACTATACTACATCCCGTTTCATGAGAAGTTTGAAACATGGGCTCCGAAGCATTCCAAATCCCGAAAAAGCACACTCACACAAGCCTTGGCACAGCGTACACAAGAATTGGCACAGTATACACAAGAATTGGCACAGTATACACAAGAATTGGACACAGCATACACGTGGTATGTTGCTTTCTTACTTCTCTTCCGTACCAAAGTATTGAATAGTAGAAGTCCTATAATTCGAGTTCAGCCTAGAATTTGCAGCTAGCACCTTTTCGCATGGGGAGCTCAAGTTCTGTTCTGTTCTGGTCTACGATATTCGTAGAAGCAAAAGTCCTGGAGTCTTTACTACGAGTACTATAGTTCTGGAGTCTTTACTACGAGTACTATAGTTTTGGAGTCTTTACTAGGAGTACTATATTTCTGACTCAATTCTGTAAATAATAGTATGTAATAGGTCAGACAGTCATGTTTGGTATAGGTAAAAGTACCAAGACATACTATAAGATGACCACAGTGTCTATACTCTATATGCCTATACTCTACTCTATACTCTATACTCTACTCTATACTCTACTCTATACTCTACTCTATACTCTACTCTCTACTCTACTCTCTACTTTACTCTCTACTCTACTCTATACAGTGTTTATCAAAACTATTCAAATGAGCGCAGCAAAATGTTCAAACCACACTAGCAAATTTAAACAAACTGATAGGTCAGAAAGTTTCGTACTTGTGACTAAAAAAAGCTAAGGATCAATGATTTGGAATAAGCTGTTTATGTGAAGTCTTAATTAATTATTCAAAACAGTAACTTTTGAATTATTGGTTTGTTTCATTTGCTAGTGTGGTTTGAATTGTTTTGCCTCGTTGGTTTGAATCGTTTTGAAAAATACTGTATCACCCATACCGCAAGCTTTGATTTTATCTTTTTGTACAATGAATCGATGCTCACATATACAGATCTATAGAACATGGTCACAATTACAATATAATGCTATAACCATATTAAATCTATGGCATTTCCACACAGTTATACTGTCATTTTTTCAACGTTTATTTTATTCTAGCGAGAAGTTCATATTAAAAATTCAAAACACACTTATTTTTATAACACAACAGCCATACAGTTGGTGAAGAGGGGTGGTGAAGAGGGATGGTGAAGAGGGATGGTGGCTATATCAAACATTTCAAGTGTATGCAGGAATCTAGTAATCTATCAATACCACTATGATCCAGGCCCACTGCTTTGATTTGGTGTTGGATCATCAGAATAGAGACTGGTTCATTCGCATTTCGCACCCATCTTGTCAATCACAGTAGATTGCTGCACAGCTTTTCGCACCCAACCTCACACACCCAACACCTCACAACACACTACAGTATTTTTAAAATCTATTCAAACCAGCGCTATAAACAATTCAAAGCAGCGCTATAAAACATTTCAAACCACACTAGCAAATTAAAAAACCATCATTCAAAAAGTATAGTAATCGTTCCAGTTCAGTTCCTTTCCGTTTGAACCTTGACGAATATTTCAGGACTCCTAGATTTATTACCTATTAGACAATCAACCAGATTTAACATTTCATCACATTGAATTCTGATTAAAGTTGGTGTGAAAAATTATCATTTGGTTTGAAAGACTGTGTGAAGTACGAAACATTTTGCTGCGTTGGTTTGAATAATTTTCAAAAACACTGTAGTATAAGTAGTAGAGTAGTAGTCAATAGTAGTAGTATTAGTAGTGAAAAGTAGTAGAGTAGTAGTCAGTAGTAGTAGTAGTCAGTAGTATAAGTAGTAGAGTAGTAGTCAGTATTAGTAGTAGTCAGTATTAGTGATAGTAGTAGAGTAGTAGTGGTAGAGTAGTAGTAGTAGTCAGTAGTAGTAGTCAGTAGTATTAGTCAGTAGTATTAGCAGTGAGTAGTAGTAGTACAGTGTTTTTCAAAACGATTCAAACACGCACGATAAAAAGTTTAAACCACTGGCAATATTAAAGAAACCAATAATCAAAAGTTACTGTTCTGAATATTAAATTAAGACTTCACATAAACGCTTATTTCAAGTCCTTGATCCTTAGCATTTTTTAGTCATAAATACAAATTTGTTGACTTATCCGTTTATTTAATTTGTTAGTGTGGTTGAAAATTTAGCTGCGCTCATTTGAATAGTTATGAAAATCACTGTAGTAGTCAGTAGTATTAGTATTAGTACTAGTGATAGTGAGTAGTCAGTAGTATAAGTAGTGTGATAGTGAGTAGTAGAGTGGTACCAGTTAGCAAAAGAGCTTTCTGCTCGTTCATTGGCCGATTATCGACCGCACGCCGCCTGCGAACTTGAAGCCATTTGTACGCCCATCACTGGATCTATTATCCGTGTGGTTGGAGAAAGAGTGAGTTCAGACATCAAGACGGCGATTTTGGCCGCTTTAACCAACTTGTTGCGTCGTATTCCGCAGTTTTTGAGGCCATTCATTCCTCAACTTCAAACAACGTTTGTCAGCATCCACCGCTCTTGCTAAATTGATTCGAGCCTTTTGACCACCCGATAACGTGATACCACGTTCGCCAATTTCAGTAGCATCACTGGCTGGCAAGATTTCCAAACCAATTTCAAGAGAATATGCGTAAATCACTTTCTTGTACCTTTCTTCGTTAAACTCAGTGCCGAACGTGATGTTCTCCTTCACAGTGGTGTTTTGAATCCAGGGAACTCCACACTAACAAAGACCCAAGGATACCAATGTCACCATTTTTTCTGGACATAAAACCTGCAATTGCGTTCAAAAGGGAGGTTTTTCCAGATCCAATGACACCTGTGATAGCAACAAACTCACCCTTTTTGATTTCCAAATTGATGTTTCTCAACAGTTCGAAAATAGTGGCTTCAAGGGATGTAGAATTGCTTGAAAGAAAGTCATCATTACCGAAACGGCTTTTCTCCGATGTTTTAGAAGACTCCTTATCGTGGACTTCTTCAACGTCTCCAGAAGAAGTAGTAGCAGTTTGTTTTTCCTTGGAATCATTTATGTCTGAATCGCTGTCCTCAGATCTGAAGGTCTCCCATTTGAATTCACCATTGTCGACTTGGATAACCAAATCCTTCGACTCCATATATTTCCTCATTTCTGGGCTTGCTTCAGTATGCACACACTTGGGGTCAACTTCATCTGCAGCCAAGAAAGCACAAGCTCTGGTAACACCAACAATAGCATCCGAACCAGAACTCAAGGCCAATGGAAGCATGAAGACTTGCTGGGCCAACGAGTTGAACAAGGAGATGGATGCGAAAATACCAGCAGGGTCATCGGTAGACTTTTCTTTGCATACAACACCAAGAATGAGGTCATAATCGTCAAGTTTATAGATACAGAAGTGATAACATTTCTTCCCATCTGCAATTGGTATAAGATGCGCATCTCACTTGTAGTGATAGTGAGTAGTCAGTAGTCAGTATTAGTAGTAGAGTAGTATAAGTAGTAGTAGTCAGCAGTATAAGTAGTGTGATAGTGAGTAGTCAGCAGTATAAGTAGTGTGATAGTGAGTAGTCAGCAGTATAAGTAGTGTGATAGTGAGTAGTGATAGTGAGTAGTGATATAGTGTTTTTCGAAATTATTCAAAGCAATGTGGGAAATGTACTCCTATAGTCTTTCAAACCAAATGCTCACACCAACTTTCATTAGAATTCACTATTTGAAATGTTAAATCTGGAGGATGCCGTATATGTAGTACATTTGGGGTCACTTGGGAGTCTTTCCATATTCATCAAGGGTTAAGATGGAACTGGTGTGAAAGGGGTATACTTTTTGAGTTATTGTTTTGCGTATTTGCTAGTGTGGTTTGAATTGTTTTATGGTGGGGGTTTGAATAGTTTCGAAATACACTGTAGTCAGTAGTATAAGTAGTAGAGTAGTGATAGTAGTAGTCAGTAGTATAAGTAGTCAGTAGTGATAGTGAGTAGTCAGTAGTAGTATTAGTATTAGTATTAGTATAAGTAGTAGAGTAGTAGTAGTAGTCAGTAGTGATAGTGAGTAGTCAGTAGTCAGTATTAGTATTAGTATTAGTATTAGTATTAGTATTAGTAGTAGTAGTCAGTAGTAGTAGTCAGTAGTATAAGTAGTAGAGTAGTAGTCAGTAGTATTAGTATAAGTAGTAGAGTGGTAAGGTTTGAGACTGAGCCTAAGCTAAGTCTCGTTAGTAAGATCCACTGACACTAAGTACTCAATTCTAGTGCTCGCAGGATTTTTCCTAACATTCTCCTCCGTTGAGACCAGGTCGTCCCGACTGGTTCGGTTTCTCTCGTGTAACCTTCTTTTCATCTCTTTGGCTCGGCGTTTGAACGTAGCATCCGATATCACTCGGTCGGACTTATGACGTTTCGCGTCGCTCTTTCGAGTAGGCTTTCTGGGTAGCTCCTCAGTCAGTCTTCGTCTCGGTGGTTCAGGTGGAGTCATCGCCGGTGCGGGCGCAGTGTTCGGTTCCGGTCTTGAAATAGACTGTAATGCCGGGGTCGACTGCGTCGGTGGTGCTGTTTCCGAGATTGTGCTCGGAGGTGACGGTGCCTCACTCATATTCTCGTCATCACTCTCTTGGTGATCGACATCTCCGAAGATAGCATCTTCTCCGTTATCATCTCCATCGTCATCGTCATCCAAGTGTTCAGAGTCCGAGCTGTTGCTGTCGCTGTTGCTGTTGCTGTCGCTGTCGCTGTCGCTGTTGCTGTCGCTGTCGCTGTTGCTGTCGCTGTCGCTGTCGCTGTCGCTGTCGCTGTCGCTGTCGCTGTCGCTGTCGCTGTCGCTGTCGCTGTCGCTGTCGCTGTCGCTGTCGCTGTCGCTGTCGCTGTCGCTGTCGCTGTCGCTGTCGCTGTCGCTGTCGCTGTCGCTGTCGCTGTCGCTGTCGCTGTCGCTGTCGCTGTCGCTGTCGCTGTCGCTGTCGCTGTCGCTGTCGCTGTCGCTGTCGCTGTCGCTGTCGCTGTCGCTGTCGCTGTCGCTGTCGCTGTCGCTGTCGCTGTCGCTGTCGCTGTCGCTGTCGCTGTCGCTGTCGCTGTCGCTGTCGCTGTCGCTGTCGCTGTCGCTGTCGCTGTCGCTGTCGCTGTCGCTGTCGCTGTCGCTGTCGCTGTCGCTGTCGCTGTCGCTGTCGCTGTCGCTGTCGCTGTCGCTGTCGCTGTCGCTGTCGCTGTCGCTGTCGCTGTCGCTGTCGCTGTCGCTGTCGCTGTCGCTGTCGCTGTCGCTGTCGCTGTCGCTGTCGCTGTCGCTGTCGCTGTCGCTGTCGCTGTCGCTGTCGCTGTCGCTGTCGCTGTCGCTGTCGCTGTCGCTGTCGCTGTCGCTGTCGCTGTCGCTGTCGCTGTCGCTGTCGCTGTCGCTGTCGCTGTCGCTGTCGCTGTCGCTGTCGCTGTCGCTGTCGCTGTCGCTGTCGCTGTCGCTGTCGCTGTCGCTGTCGCTGTCGCTGTCGCTGTCGCTGTCGCTGTCGCTGTCGCTGTCGCTGTCGCTGTCGCTGTCGCTGTCGCTGTCGCTGTCGCTGTCGCTGTCACTTTCGCTATCCAGGATATCATCCTCTTGCGTACCCCTTTCCCTGTTTGCTGTTGTCCCTCCGGCTCAAAGGGAATTCCTTCTAGAACAATTCCGAACCGAAGCAAGGGAAGAAGCAAACCATATACAGTCATAGCCATGAAGTAGAGCGTGATACTACTACTATACTAGTCAGCAGTAGGCAATGACAGTTCTGTATATTAGGGTGTGTGTTGGTAAAGTTTTGGTATTAGAGTGGTGCATTATAGTACTAGTGTGGTGCATTATAGTACTAGAGTGTGTGTGGTAGTGAAGTAGTGTAGTTGTTATGTTCTTTAATACATTTATGCCTTACTAATACTTTGCTCAAGGTAGTAGTCAGTAGTAGTAGTAGTAGAGTAGTAGTATTATTATTAGTAGTAGTAGTAGAGTAGTAGTAGTATTATTATTAGTAGTAGTAGAGTAGTAGTAGTATTATTAGTAGTAGTAGTAGAGTAGTAGTAGTATTAGTATTAGTAGTAATATAAGTAGTAGAGTAGTATAACTGTAGTCAGTAGTATTAGTACTGAGTAGTATAAGTAGTAGTCAGTAGTAGTAGTATATGTAGTAGTAGTATTAGTAGTAGTGAGTAGTATATGTAGTATTAGTAGTAGTAGTCAGTAGTAGTAGTCAGTAGAGTAGTAGTCAGTAGTGATAGTCAGTGGTATATGTAGTAGAGTAGTATAAGTAGTAGAGTAGTATAAGTAGTAGAGTAGTATAAGTAGTAGAGTAGTAGTAGTAGAGTAGTAGTACTGAGTAGTAGTACTGAAAAGTAATGACTACCAGTCAGTGGTGGGGACGAGATCAGGCACAGAGTATCGTGTGAGATGGCAGTCCAAGAACATAACTTCAATGCCCCTACTACTTCTTTGGTGGGTCTGGGCCGACACTGGGGTATTTCCTCGGTCACATGTTCAATGGCAGAAGCGATGGATTTGGCAACCGTTAAGCGAAGTCCGGCATCTTTCTGATTAATGTAAGCAAGTAATCTTTGAGGGGAGTCTGCAGGAACCTGGAAGTTATTTGATTCGGATTTGAAATTTGTACTAATGTACAGCAGTAATGTGCAGCAGTAGAGTTAAGTGGTTGTAGAGGTTAGTATGTAGAATTTAGTTGGTGTAGCTCAGTAGTGACTGGTCTCGCTACCAAATGGTTATAAACAACAGGAAGTAAAACTGTGGTAGTAAAAACTGATGCATAACCACAAGACCAGCATCCAACGACTGAATACGCATGTGTAGAGCACAGTGCGGTAGCTCCAGTTGATACCGAACAGATACTTCTGAGTCGGGTGTATTTGCTATCCACAGAATATACATTTCCAGGTGTATTCTGCTCTCCTGGAAGCATTTCAATGCCGATTTGTCGTTTTTGAGGAATCATCAAATATTAGGTACTTTATGTCTCCAAGAGTCTAACAGGAGTAGAGTAGAGTAGTAGAGTAGAGTAGTAGAGTAGAGTAGTAGAGTAGAGTAGTAGAGTAGAGTAGTAGAGTAGAGTAGTAGAGTAGAGTAGAGTAGTAGAGTAGAGTAGTCTATACTTCTCAATGGAAAAAGAGAACGCACAGAGTTGTACCTGTAAAACATCCTTCAAAATAGAAAACATTCAAGATCTAATACCTTAAATCTATTCCTGTTTGGCCCGTAATATATTCCCTTTATGCCATGGGTTCTGGTGTATGGGAGACGCTAATATGGGCCGTTTTCCAAAAAGTCATACCAACTGGCAATACCCCATTGCTGAAAAGTCATCTGAGGCCTAGTCTTGTAGCCCAAAATGACTCACGCACGACTTGAATATAATCCGACGCCAGCCCCACCGCCACTCCCGGTCTTTAAATACAGACCAACAAAAAAGGGCTCGAGCTCTCCGGGTATGGAGATTGGAATCTGTGATATAGGTGGTGCTTATATGCAGGCCCCATTAATCAGTAGTCTGATGTAGAGCCACGCTATCCCTGCTGCATGGGTACTTCAGAAGTATAGGCTATGATGTTTGGGCTGCGATCATAAGGGTCACAAAGCTGGCAGGGGTTGGGTTTGGATTGGCAAGCTAGTAGCGTAAGTACTGTCATGTGCTGGAGCACGTGATGCGACTCGCACTACAGCTCTCAAAACTTTTCTCAACACTCCTTCTCCCCATGTCCTCCTCTATCCAGCTCCTTAACCCCAAGGCCGAATCTATCAGAAGGGCCCAGGCGCTCCAGGTCAACATAGCCGCGGCACAAGGCCTCCAGCAGGTGTTGGCGTCCAACCTCGGCCCCAAAGGCACACTCAAGCTTTTGGTCGACGGCTCCGGCAACCTCAAGTTGACCAAGGACGGCAAGGTGTTGCTTACGGAAATGCAAATCCAGCACCCCACGGCGGTTATGATTGCACGTGCCGCCACCGCCCAAGATGAGATCACCGGAGACGGCACCACCACCGTTGTTTTATTGGTGGGGGAGTTGTTGAAACAAGCTGAGCGGTATATTTCTGAGGGCGTTCACCCGCGGATTTTGGTGGACGGGTTTGAGACTGCACGCGAGGCTTCGTTGGAGTTCTTGGCGGGTTTCAAACAGACCCCGGAACTGATGGACCGTGAGTTTTTGCTCCAGGTGGCGCGCACCTCGGTGGCCACCAAGGTGACCCCGGAATTGACTGATGTGTTGGCTCCCATCGTCACCGACGCCGTGCTCTCTGTGCAGGGCTCTGACAAGAAGAACATCGACTTGCATATGGTGGAGATCATGACCATGCAGCATGGCAATGCTTCCGATACCCAACTCATCAAGGGCTTGGTCTTGGACCATGGTGCCAGACACCCGGATATGCCCCGGGCTGTGAAAAACGCATATGTTTTGACATTGAACGTTTCGTTGGAGTACGAGAAAACTGAGGTTAATTCCGGCTTCTTCTACTCGTCCGCCGAACAACGCGAGAAATTGGTAAATTCCGAGCGTAAATTCGTCGATGAGAAGTTACGCAAGATCGTGGACTTGAAGAATGAGGTGTGTGGCTTGGACGGCGATGCAGGCTTTGTGATCATCAACCAAAAGGGCATTGACCCCATGTCGTTGGATGTCTTGGCCAAACACAATATCTTGGCGTTGCGCCGCGCCAAAAGACGGAATATGGAGAGATTGCAGTTGATTGTGGGCGGAGAAGCCCAGAACTCTGTGGACGACTTGAGCCCCGAAATCTTGGGTCGTGCAGGCTATGTTTACGAGGAAAGCATTGGCGAGGACAAGTTCACGCACATTACCGAATGCACGGAAGCCCAGGCGCTGACCATCCTCATCAAGGGCCTGACCAACCATGTGTTGCAGCAGACCAAGGATGCCGTGAGAGATGGCTTGCGTGCGGTGGCCAATGTCATCAAGGATGAGGCCATCGTGGCCGGTGGAGGCGCTTTTTTCATGAGCTGCCACAACCACCTATTATCGCTGAAGATCTTGAAGGGCCGCAACAAGCCAGGAATCAAGGCGTTTGCCGAAGCGCTTCTTGTGGTGCCCAAGGTGTTGAGCTCCAATGCAGGACTCGATTCTTTGGAGACGGTATCGGCATGCCAGGATGAGATCATGGACGACCACGTGGTGGGCATTGACCTTGTGTCGGGCGAACCCATGGATCCTGCACTCGAGGGAGTCTGGGACCTGTACCGGGTGTTAAGAAACGCCATTTCAGCGGCCGCAGGAATCTCGTCCAACTTGCTTCTTTGTGATGAGCTCTTGAAGGCAGGTAAGCTGTCGTTGAAGGGCGGGCCAGGCGGACCAGGCGGGCCACCTCAGGGCATGCCGCAGGGAATGCCCGGAATGATGTGATTATAGAACGGATGGTCATGAAGGTGCAGGATGCACGGGTCTGTACACTAATATACAACTATAATGTACGGATGTCAAATTGGATGAATTTTGATGGAATCAGAAGATGAAAGAAGGCAGATGAATTCTTGCACTTATGTCTGATCTCCCATCATGTATGAGATATTCTTATAAAGTATTTTGGTGGTACTAGAGAGTAATTAAAATAGTACAGAAATGATGGAAAAGGTGCAGCACTAGAAGAGTAGAGATGATGTCGTATGGCGAAAGTTGTTAGATTCTTGTAAGCATGTTAATCACCTAATTGCAACTATATTCGTTGATAATTTCTGAGCAAGAGGAACCGGCCACCATTGAGTAGTCTTCAGGAAGGTAGCCGAAGGGGTGGTGTAACTTCAAGGACGTAGTACCATAGGTTCTCGCTTAACTGGTGAGTTAACTTTCTCTATGGGATCGGTAAATATATATGCTGCACACACGGGGGCATTGATAGAAGGTCAAGAAGTCCAAGTTCGTGTTCTCAGCGTTGGTGCCTCATCACTGAGGCTCCACAGTTGAAGGAACTAGGAAAAGCCACGCCGTCGTTGGGTTTCCACAGGAACATGTTCCCCGATACCATGCACCAGTTGGTGATTGCAACCCTCCAAAAGTTTCTCAGTGAGGTCAAGCCCGAGTACTCCAAGACCACGGGAAGGGCATGGCGTGATTTCCATGCGTGGAAAAGTTACTAGAGAGATAGCTCCGTCTTGAACTTTGTCCAGAGAGCTCCGTCTTGAACTTTGTCCAGAGAGCTCCGTCTTGAACTTTGTCCAGAGAGCTCCGTCTTGAACTTTGTCCAGAGAGCTCCGTCTTGAACTTTGTCCAGAGAGCTCCGTCTTGAACTTTGTCCAGAGAGCTCCGTCTTGAACTTTGTCCAAGTCCCTTTTTCATGGTCCTTAAAAAATTGGATGTAATTCCATGAGGTGCGAATGGGTCTCTTTTATATTCGCGTGGCTGCAAAACATGAAACCCCCCTTTCAAGTCGCATGCATGAGCTGCGAATATATAAAAAGCACTCCTCGCACTTATTTTAGATCTAACATCTCCTTTTTTCCTCTCTCTACATATACAAATAGATACATATACAAATGTATACAATACAGATATATACAGATATACCCTGGCACTCTGTTACTCCCGGCGCCGGAGGAATACCTAGCCTGTGCTGGTGCCATGGTAAGTATTAGGTTTGACCCCATTGTTCCTGTCTGTCTATGTCTCATAGTGTGGAGTCTATGTCTCGTGGTCTAAAGTCTATTTCTCGTGGTCTAAAGATTAACGTTCATTGTCAGGTGTCTAATTGGCTTATAGCTGCTTTCCCCGGCGTTGCCCTTGAAGATAGACAATTTGATCGCATCTTATGGACTGGTTTCTGTCATGAACTTTCCCAAACCCACTACTAATTGGATCCAAAATATCCCACCTTAGCTCCCAAGGTCTTACTATAGAACCAGGATATACCCTCTCCTACATTATACACCATTTAAGTGTATCTTCAAGTGAGCTTGATGCTTTGTGAGACTGTTTGATCCCATATTGGTAGACTCTTTCAAAGGTATTATAAAGGCTACTTCGGCTGATCAAATGTTCATTCAATTCCCTACTCCTCATTCTTGGACGAGACACCATGGTGGCATGCGATAACTAAACAATCACGGCTATTGTTCTGAAGACGAGGTTTGGAAGTCAGTTTTATTCGTGATAGTCCACGAGTCTATTGTCTAAAAGTCAAATACACTATAGCCTAATAGACTAGCTGCCAATAGTCTAATGGTCTATAAACAATGCTCTATAGCCTAATAGACTAGCTGCCAATAGTCTAATACTCTATAGCCTAATTGTTACGCTTATTTGCCTATACTACATGGATGTTCAAGAACGGCATCCTTAAAAATGCAGAAGGGTGTGATAACAGCAGATAATTGGGCATGTGTTCAATCTCGACATGGCTAGAGCACTGCCCATATGAACTCTACACCAATAGTCTGACGTCTAATATTAACCTGGCAAATGTCTAGACACGTCGGCACTTCAGATGATTGTCTCAAGTGTCTATTAGTTTCTAGACTGTCCTGCAATTATGTACCATTGGATCATCTAGCTCTTACAAGGAAAAGTGCTCCACAGTCCGACACACAAACTCTAGTGCAACCACCAAGAGTATTCCAATGGTCCAAGTTTGCCAAGTTTCAAGAAAGTGGCCAGGGGTATGTTAATCGTACCATGCAAGATCTTACGACGGGACGGGGACGCTAGTCAGAAACTACAACTAAATCAGTAGACTCATATTGATACTACTTGTTCTTGGAATTCTGCTACGTCATCTGCTACTACACTGCTAGTCCGAAGACGACTTGGCCTACATTATACCGTCAGCGAATACAGCGTTTTCCAAACATTTCAAACACATTCAGCACACGAATGTCTTATGTTACGAGGCCAAAACGGACGGCGTCACAAACCGCCGCACGAAGTGATCAACACCTCTTCAAAACCCGGAACCACGAGGCAAAGGCTTGCTACGGCCCTTTCAAGCCCTATCGACAAAAATGAGGATTGGTACAGTTAAGTGTTTGGCAGGATACTCCAATATATACATATTGAAGCAACTTTCACCTGGAACTCTCAGACTGTGAATCAGACTGTGAATCAGACTGTGAATCAGACAGTGAATCAGACAGTGAATTACACTGTTAATCACACTGTTAATCAGACTGTGAATCAGACTGTTAATCAGACTGTGAATCAAACTGTGAATCAGACTGTGAATCAGACTGTGAATCACGCTGTTAATCAGACTGTGAATCAGACTGTGAATCACACTGTTAATCAAACTGTGAACCAGACACTGCACATAAGAGTCATACTCTCAGGATTATTTCCACATCACCAGCTACAGTGTTTTTCAAAACCATTCAAATGAGCGCGGCAAAATGTTCAAACCACACCAGCAAAATCAAACAAACTGATGAGTCAAAAGTTTCATACTGATGACTCAAAAAAGCTAAGCATCAAGGATTTGAAACAAGCTGTTTACGTGCGTCTTTAATGTTAAAAGTTTTTGAATTATTGGTTTCTTTAATATTGCTAGTGGTTTGAATCTTCTTATCGTGCGGGTTTAAATCGTTTTGAAAACACTGTAAGACCACGGACTGTATGCCACCAAACGCGAATTCATAGGTGGTTTTTTAGTGTGGTGGGTAGTGGTGGGTACTGATGTGCGGGAGCGCACGGTACAACAAATTGGTGGTGAGCGAGGATAAGTCAGGTGTACAGATGTCCCCATGTGATGTACGGATGTGTGGCGACGCAATGGCGCGTCTCCCGATATAGCCTTTCTGGAGGCACCCTCATGCTCGCAAGGCCCTAAATTATGCATGTAGCATAGAGAGAATTCCGATCTAATAATAAGTGGAGCCAAACGCCCAGGCGTGGATGCAGGAGCAAAGCCTTACCCTCGCAAAGCCTAAAGCTCCAGTAACATACTGCCCTGAAACAAATCAGCAGCGCCAAATTCCGAGGGGTAGCTGGGCCTCTGGGGATCCATAAAAGGCACATTAGCATCAAGCACGCCAAGCGTGCAGCACAGTGCGCAAAGAATTACAGAATCACATTGTGCATGCAGAAGAGAATTTGAGGCCGGATCACGTGGGCCGGCCTTTTCCCACCGCAAACGACCGCCAACAGCCGTGCTCAGGCCAACGACATGTTTCAGCAACAGGAGCCCTAGAAAAGCGGCTCTTTTTGAGCAGCAGAGCGGCAAAGCCCGGTGCATGCAGGAACAGCATGGCCCTAACTATCAAATCATCTTCGCAATAATTAAGGTTGAAGTACTTTGCGCAAAAGCACCCCGGAAGTCGCTCACAGTTGCCATCCACGGGACCACATGGAAAGGCGTCCGCAGTGCAGGCAAAATTGAGAAAGGAAGCCACTCGAGAATGGGTTGGAGCGCGGACCAGATGCCGGGCTAGAATCGGGGGAGAAGACCCGATGGAAGCCCAACCAAGGAGGCTCCAAACACCTACACTGCATAAGCCGTCGTGCATGCAGACGCCTACAGTGAGAGACATACATGATGCGCGGATCCGCATGGCAGGGAGAGAAAAAGGCGTCCTTGGCTTTTTTTTTTTGTGCTGTTTTATTTTTTTTTTGTTTTTTTCTATTTGGTTTCTTCATGCAGTGTTTGCTTTTCCTTAGTCGTTTAAGCATATGCCTTTATATCTAGTACCTGACCCAGATACTACTGCAATGCGTTCGGAGTTTTCCCTACTACTCCACTTTTCTGTGTCCTTCCTTGTGTCGACTCTTTTCTTTTAATCAGTTGTTTGCCCACGACATTGTCGCCTACTGCTACGAATCAACTCATATATTTCCTTGCCCACGAGCAGTTCATGCATTTGATCCTTTTTAGCCGTATGTTTATTTCTCCGCCCGAGGCCGACTTTCGCTGAGCCGGAGCCGCCTGCCATGAGCTGTGGAATGTCAAATGTCTACGAATGTCGGGTGTCCCAGTCCAATGTCCAATGTCCCGTGGCGGAAATCAAGTGTCGTGAAATGTCCCGAGTCCATATCCAATGTCCTATGTCGTGTTTCATGTCGGGGAATGCTGTGATGGTATCCGTCATAACAACACGGATCCAACCCAGTGGAACGACATTGACACGGCGAGGTCGGGGTCTAGACGACGGTGCTACGCGACACACGGTACTACGACACGATGTCACGACATACACATGAAAGAACATGTCATCAGGATATATGATGTAACGATATTATGATACAACGATATTGTAATATTACAATGTCACGATATTACGATATCACGATACTGTAATATTATGATATCCGATATTGTGATGTACGATATTGTGATGTACGATAATACGACACCACGCTATCACGACATCACGACATCACGACATCATGATATCACGACACCACGACATCACGACACCACGACATCACGACATCTCCACCACACAAATGCCCCGGCACGGCTCGAGACATGGCCCTGGTAGCACCATCCGAGCGACACCATGGCCCGATGTCGCCCCGCAGCTGCCACCCCATGCGACATATACTAACCCCCCAGAACTATGAGCAGCCAAACCCCGATCTGGCAATATCAATCCACGGCGAACGCCGGCGCCGGCGACGAGCTCACCCCGGCCCGAAACAAGCTCCCCTCCCAGCCGCTTCCGAAGCCCATGCCCCAACAGCCGCAAATGTCGCGGCCGCAACAGCCCAACCTACTACAACAGCAGTATTACAACCAGGGCAAGCAGTACGATTCCAAGTACGAACCCAAGTACGCCGTGGCCGGCCCAGACACGCTGCCGGGCCAAGGCAACGGAAACATGGGCAACGCGATCATAGCAGCCAATGTCGGCACCAACGCCGGCACCAACGTCGGCAACGTCAATGTCGCCAACATGCCCAACGGCAACATGGCCACGGTAGCCAATGGATCTGTTGGAGGCGGTACCGTGGGAGCCAACAACGTCAATGTAGCCAGCTCCAGTGTTAACAACGTTGGCGTGGGCAACATGACGATGATGCGAGGGCTCCCCCAAGCGTATAACCAAATGCCCATTCCCGGATACGCCCTAGGCCCCGGCGAAATGATCAACAACAACTACGGAAACTTCCAGATGCACGCGGACCAATGGGACCAGTTTGCCATTGGCGTGCGCCACCCCTCGAGCAGCGGAACCAGCGGGCCTGGTGGGCCCGGTGCGCCTGGCATGGCGGTTGGAGGCATTGGTATTGGAGGTGTTGGAAGCGTTGGTGGTGGCGGCGTTGGTGGAGGCGTTGGTGGCGGCGGCGTTGGTGGTGGAGGCGTTGGTGGAGTTGCAGGAGCCATGGCTCAACTTGCCAACAATACCAACAACATCAACAACATCAGCAACATCAGCAATATGGGCGACACCAAAAAACAGCGTGGCCGCACGCACGGGTCGCATGGGTCTCTCAGCAGCGACTCCCAGGATGAAACCGGCGGCGGGAAGGACGGCGACTACGATGCCGATGCACCTCAGCCCGTGGGGAGCCAGGGCAAGGTGGCCAAACGGTCCCGCATGGGGTGCCTCACGTGCCGGCAACGGAAAAAGCGGTGCTGTGAAACACGGCCCAAGTGTACGGAGTGCCTCCGGCTCCGGTTGACATGCACGTGGCCCAAGCCGGGCACGGAGCACAAGAACAAGCCCAAGGAGGTCAAGAGCGAGGAGAATACCATCGAGCATGACGTATACGGCAAGATCAAGGTGCTACGAGGAATTGTGGAGTACCGCAGTGACCAGTAGACTACTTGACTTGAGACTTGAGAGACTTGAGAGATGATCAGACATGGAAATACTATGGTGCTATGAGAGATGGAGATGCTGAGATGGAGATGCTGAGATGGAGATGCTGAGATGGAGATGATGAGATGGTCATACTATGAGATGGTCATACTATGAGATGGTCATACTATGAGATGGTCATACTATGAGATGGTCATACTATGAGATGGTCATACTATGAGATGGTCATACTATGAGATGGTCATACTATGAGATGGTCATACTATGAGATGGTCATACTATGAGATGGTCATACTATGAGATGGTCATACTATGAGATGGTCATACTATGAGATGGTCATACTATGAGATGGTCATACTATGAGATGGTCATACTATGAGATGGTCATACTATGAGATGGTCATACTATGAGATGGTCATACTATGAGATGGTCATACTATGAGATGGTCATACTATGAGATGGTCATACTATGAGATGGTCATACTATGAGATGGTCATACTATGAGATGGTCATACTATGAGATGGTCATACTATGAGATGGTCATACTATGAGATGGTCATACTATGAGATGGTCATACTATGAGATGGTCATACTATGAGATGGTCATACTATGAGATGGTCATACTATGAGATGGTCATACTATGAGATGGTCATACTATGAGATGGTCATACTATGAGATGGTCATACTATGAGATGGTCATACTATGAGATGGTCATACTATGAGATGGTCATACTATGAGATGGTCATACTATGAGATGGTCATACTATGAGATGGTCATACTATGAGATGGTCATACTATGAGACATCTATAAGACATGGGCATGTACATGACATGATGTGATATTTCATGCACATATAGACATGGACAGACATGGACAACTTGTTTACTTGTGAGATGATCATGGTCACTCATATACTCATGAGACATTAACATGAAACATTAACATATACTCATGAGACATGCACATGACATGGAAGACATATATTTATGCGGTATGGAGACTGCAACCTTGTCATGAGAAGGTCGTCAGAAGAGTGATCACAAGAGTCATTGGCTTATGAGACATAGACGTATGAGACATGGAGATATAGACTCACGACATTTTCATGATTATGGAAATAGACTTATGAGACATCGGCATTCTGGAGACATACAGAGAGACATCCTGGAGACCTACAGAGAGAGACATCCTGGAGACCTACAGAGAGAGACATTCTGGAGACCTACAGAGAGAGACATTCTGGCAGAGACATTAAGACATTACAAAAGAGACAGACACAGACAGACAGTATGTGTTTAGTCTCAGAGTCAGACTGAACACTATCGTTAAGCGTCTTGACTACTACAATGTCGGGAGGCTCTGGATGTGTATGGAGATATGTATGAAAATGTCGCTGGCATCTCCATGGCGACACTGGGACATAAGAATCTACAACTATGAGATATGTAATACTGGGAACTCAACGTATTACTATGGTATGCTAATAGACGGCTGCGACATTCTGCACCCATACACCACCTGGTGTAGTGTAGGTGTAGTACTGTAATCGTGAGGTGTACGGGCGTATATCTATGGGCACAGTGGTTACAGATGTATAGATGTGTGGCGTAATAGTATAGATTTAAAATGGTGTACAGATGTGGGGTGTAATGTATGGTGGGTGGGGTGTACAGATGTGGAGTGTAATAGATGGTGGTGTACTGGTGTAATGTATGGTGGGCGGGGTGTACGGATGTGGGTGGGGTGTACATAAATTCAAAGCCGCTTCGTATTCACAATGTCGTACCCTCCACCAATGTCGTCAACCCCTCTACTTACGAGCGGGCAAGTGTGGTCCGCCTTGGGGTCTGGGATAAGCCACCTTTTTATCCCCCGACTGCGCGGCACACGCACCTGCACACAGAGAGGGAGACATGCCGCGCGCATGCAGGTCCTCCATCCTCCAGGCCCTTTTAGTACGCTTTATCCATGGTCTGGCTGCATGCCGATCACGCTTCTATATGTGAGGTACTACCCGGACTCGACTTTGGCTGGACACTGCCGAGCCTGCACACACCATGCACCCCCGTTGGGCTCTTTTGCGCTCTGACCAATGTCGCCCGCTTTTCCGTACCTTGCAGCATGTCTCACCACGGAACCGTAGTGGGCGTTGGCGTGGTGTGAAGGTGGGCAGGGGCCAGTGTCGGGTGTACTGGTGGGGGATGTACTAGTGTCGGGTGTACTAGTGTCGGGTGTACTGGTGGGGGATGTACTAGTGGGGGATGTACTGGTGGGGGATGTACTAGTGTCGGGTGTACTAGTGTCGGGTGTACTGGTGGGGGATGTACTAGTGGGGGATGTACTAGTGGGGGATGTACTGGTGTGGAGTGTATATAGGGTTGCGGTGACGACATTCGGGGGTGACTTCGGGACTCGAGCTCATGTACGACACAGCATGCGCCGACTCCCCTTATATGCAAGCAAGCGAATGGGTGCGACTAGACATTGCCAATCAACTGCGACATTGTCGTTCAGATGTTACATCGCAGGATCTGAAACGAGGGTGAAACGAAGATGAAACGGCGGTGAAACAAAGGTGAAACGAACATGAAACAGGACGAACGAGAGACGAATGGTGGCGCACGGGTGATGGTGCACGGGTCTTTAGGCGTGGTGTACTGATGTTCCTGCGTAGTGGTGTACTGGTCTGGTGCTCACCACGGACAACACACCACTACTCCACTATATGTCCGATACAACGCTCAGAGACCGCCAGATCAGTATGTTTCACCCTCCTTCCTATTCCGGCCTTACTAACCTCCAGGTGCCTTGGAGCGCATGCTCCACCTCAACAAAGACGGCGCCACCGACCTCACGTTGGCGTCCAAAAGCGAGCAAATCGTATGGAAGGTCTTGGTCATGGACAAAAAGTCCCAGGCCGTCATCTCCTCCATCTTAAGGGTCAATGACCTCTTGCGCTGTGGCATCACGGTCCACTGCACCATCACGGCCCAGAGGGCTCCATTGCCCGATGTGCCCGCCATATATTTCGTAGAACCCACGGCCGACAATGTGGCGGTAATCATCCAGGATTTGCAGCAGGAGAAGTATGAATCGTTTTATATCAACTTCACGCTGAAGATCGAGCGAGAGCTCTTGGAGGAGTTTGCCAAGAAGGTGTCGTTGTGTGGCATGGGCAGCAAGATCAAGCAAGTGTACGACCAGTACCTTGACTTCGTGGTCACGGAACGTAACTTGTTCTCGCTTGATGTGCCCCGGGTGTTTTTGCAGTTCAACAGCCCGGGATCCTCCGAGGATATGATCCATGGGCTCGCCAACGACATTGCCGATGGGCTTTTGGCCTCGCTCATCACCATGGAGGCCGTGCCCATCATTAGATGCCCGAAAAACGGGCCTGCTGAGCTTGTGGCCACGCAATTGCATGCCAAACTCAGGGACTATGTGTCCAACTCACGGCTTTCGGCACCGCCCACTATCCAGCACCGCCCGGTGTTGATTCTCTTGGACCGGAACATCGACATTGCCTCCATGTTCTCGCATTCGTGGATCTATCAATGCATGGTCAGCGATGTTTTCCATTTGCGGCGGAACACCATCAAAATCACCAAGTACGGCGATACCCAGGAGGTCAAGGCCTATGACGTGGACCCCAAGGACTTTTTCTGGAACAAGAACTCGCAGTTGCCGTTTCCGGATGTGGTGGAGAATGCTGATGTCGAGTTGAACCTCTATAAGAAGGAAGCTCAAGAGTTGACCAACCGGACGGGAATCCTGTCGCTCAACGACATTGACCCTAATGCCAATACCGACACCTCGCTCATCCAGCAGGCCGTGCAGGCGTTGCCCGAGTTGACCACCAAAAAGGTCACTTTGGACATGCACATGGACGTTCTTGCGTCGCTCTTGAAGGAGTTGGAGGCTCGGTCTTTGGACAAGTTCTTCGAGGTGGAGCAGAACTACTCCAACCCCAAGGTGCAGAGCGAGTTCTTGGAGTTGTTGAAGACTGACTCCAAAAGAGACAATTCTCTGGATAAGCTCCGTACGTTTTTGATCTTGAACTTGCTCACGGACTTACCCCAATCGTTTGTTTCCGATTGTGAAGCCATCTTTGCTTCCAAGTACCCCCAGATTGACATGGCTGCCTTCAAGTACATCGTCAAGTTCAAACAGATCGCCAAGTTGTCGAAAAACGTGACTTTGAGTGAGCAACACACCTCCAATGGAACTCCACTCAACGAGAACAACTCGGCGCTTTTCACGGGTCTTTCTTCCAAATTGTACGGCCTCACCGAAGGCCGTATTTCCGAGGGAATCACGTCCTTGGCCAGTGGCTTGAAGAAGTTATTGCCCGACAAAAAATCCCTTCCCATCACCAATATCGTGGAGGCGCTCATGGAACCCAGCCATGCATCCAGCAACTCGGTGCAGATCACCGACGAATACCTCTACCTCGACCCAAAGTCCCGTGGCGGGCACCTGAAGCCACCCAAGCGCCAGAGCTATGACAATGCCGTTGTTTTCGTGGTTGGCGGTGGTAACTATTTGGAGTACCACAACTTGACAGAATGGGCAAGCCAGCCCAACCGGTCTGCTAAGAATGTGGTGTATGGAAGCACAGATATAGTGACAGCACAGGAGTTTTTGAGTGAGGTTACTTCCTTGGGTCATTTGGAGAATTAAAGAGAGGGAATTGAAAGTGGGAGATGAGGAGGAAGAATGGGAAAGTTCAAGAAAGGCGAGTGCGTGTGTCAGAACAAGATCTAATTTTCACTATTCTTGGCTCAGTGATCAAAGTCAGGCGCTTCGTTTTTTTTGGAATTGGAAATCATTTTTCTTGAGTCACCTCTTCCTCAGACAACCTAAGCCAGTCTCCAACCGGACCTAGTCGGTTAAGTCAATCAAAAGTAATGGTTTTAGTCATTGAAACCTCATCTTTTGTCGGCCATCCTCATGCCTTGGTCCAAGATCCATATTCAAGATTATCTTGGCTTCATATCTATTGGCAATCTGCACCATTTGCATAACAGTCATCAGTCTAAAAATGGCTGCTATATGAAACTTCTGTGAAGGGTGAAACTGATGGAGAAGTGTTGATGGAAAGGGCTATATAAATGCACTTTCAGAGTATGAAGCAGTCGTGAAGCTCCAAACCCCTTGGTCACTTTGACTTAAATGCTCCTCTAACTAGTAAGCCAGTCTTACCGTGGGACTATTGAGGATAGTGATAATTAGTGAATCTGAAGAATTGGCTAATATCGATGATTGGAAACAACTCACAATACGCTATATTGTCTTCTTCATTGATAACAAAGGACGATGAGCCAGTAGTCAGTCAGTAGTAAGCAGGAGGCAGTAGTAGGAAGGAGGAACTATTAGTCACTAGTCACCATTCTTCTCCGAACACTCGTTCCATGCATACAAAACATATTGTTGCATGAGTGAGTATGGTTGTATTCTGAGCCAGTGGACTTTGTACCAACCAAAGGTTAGTAATAGACAGCAAAATCTGTACCTTTCTTAAAGTACTAGAAATAAGCTTTGATTTATTTGAAATAGAGGGTTAAGTTTGCAACCTATTATTAGTAATTGTCGTTTCCGTCGTATGCAAAATAGATGGGAACAATGTGCAGTCAAGATGTCTTAGCTAAGCAATATTGAAGAATTCTAGTCAAAAGATGAAGCCATTGAAGGTGAGAGTTTGAAGGATGAGTATAAAATAATGACATTGCTTTTGTACTTTCCCGGATCAGAATCCTTATATACTTCTCCATTTTCCAGGAATGTTTATTCTGAAACAACCAGCCAAGAAAGAGAGTAAGTCAAAGATAAATATTGGTTGTAAATTTTAAGGTGGGGAATGCTCTTTATATAGACTTATCTCGCTTCTGTGTGCATGCGTTTGCCACCATTCTGAAACACGGGGTACAAAAAGGATGCTGCAAAAACACAAACCGGGGCATATAAAGTCGCACGGTCCCGCTCTTTCGCAGGTGTATTTTTTTGATTCCACACCAGCACCCCTCCTTCTGTTTTCAATTTCTCTCTCTCTATTTTTAAGTCCAAAGAATTTTGTTTATGAAGTCTAAATTGAGAAAAACTAAATTGGTCCATTGACGGGTCTGAATTATTGACGACTCAAAAACACCGTGTCTATATGCAGGCACAAGGAATTCCAAGCAATTCTCCCTCATGACCTATTAACGAACCTATAATAGGTTTATTGTGTGACAAAGTAATAGTAAAGGTGTTGGATGTGTTGGATATTGATGGTAAGTTAAGGTTAAGTGTTAGGAACTTGGAAGGGTCTAGAATGTTCGGAGTGGTAAAGGATTTGATGGATTTAGACTTTAAAGCATGACGATGTGAATGATCTCTACTGACATTTAGGTTTATTTTTTCACTTATGTTGCAGCAACATGTATATGGATGCAATTTGAAACTATTTTTCAGCACTCATTCTCCCCACCCCCAAATACCACCAGAATTACTAACTACTAACTTCCAACTACCAACTACCAAGAACTAACTAAGTTCTAGTGAGTGACTGTTTATTACCAACACTGTGAACAACTTTCAACGAGTGGTTGCTGAATACTGTGACTATTAACTATTACGCCTGACTTATCTATTCATCCCATCAAAAAGCGCTCCAGTTTAGTGGGTGCTATACTTCTATTATATTCTTGGGGCTATTAACAGAAAGGGTGACACCGGGTGGAATAGAGTACGTCCACTTCTTCATTGGCTCGAAAAGTGAGCAATAGACTTCACCTGTCTATTTCATTACTATGTGACTGAATCTGGGTTATTCAAAACATTCCTACCAAAAGGAACGTACAGAACTACAATGAATATTTCTCATGAGTCCAGAAGTATACAATCTTTGGTGATGAAGAAAAATTAAGGCAATGACTATCGCCACCTGCATAGAAGCGAGTCCTTTTTCTGAACGATCAGCCAGACGTTTAGGAAACAACTCCCAATTCAATGGATTAAGAGATTCAGAAGAGGAATATCTATGCAACCTACCTTTTTCGGTTATCTAGGGTTTGTCCCTACATGTTTCATGTGCGTGCAGGATTAAGATGACTATTCTGATGATAGCATACATACTGTCAAGACTTGATATTGCCAAGAGTTGATTTTGCTAAAAGTTGAGATTGTCATTTTCCTGTGTAATCGTGTTACTCACTTCAGGTCAATAGTGTGCCTGGAAATCTCTTTTGACTATGGGTTACGGCCATAACACGTGACTAGGTGTACCGGAATCTAATTGGTTCAAACCAACCTTTCGGTGAATGAATTTGGATTGATTTCGAAGGTACCATACTGACGCTACTGTTGTTCCTACTCTGATACAGCATTAACGTTATATGCAAGAGACTAACTAAAGGTAGCCCTTGGTGGACTCCAAAATTTGCAAGGAGTGGGCCGAGTCCAAGAACAACGACTCACACTCCTCCACGTCCGAAAGAACGATCTCGTTCCGGTTGAAGGTCTTGCTCAAGATACCTGCAGGAGCCATCAACTGCAAAGCGTACCGCAACGATGAGTTGACTCCATGGTATGCCAATTTGTCCAAAGCATCAGGAGAAATGTTGAGTTTCTCCAAAGCAGCCCGCTTCAGAATAATACCCCGGATCTCGTCCTTCTCATAAGGCATGGTCTTGACAATCAATAACCGATCAATCAAGTCCGGTGGGCATCCGTGGGGGTGTTTGGTATCATCATCCGTACCCCTGACGGTGGTCATACCCCTATTGGAAGCCAACACCACTATGGGAGCCATAGACGACTCCAAGGCGCGATTCAAGTAGGTGAAGATCTCAATGTCCAACATGTTGACTTCATCAATGAACAAAACACCCGGGATGAGTTCGGCAACACCCTGATCAATATATTTGGCCACCACCTTGTTGACTTCCGCACGCAACTTATCGGTGATTTCGGTTTTTTTTGGTTTCAACAATTGGCCCATCATGGATAACACATCCTGGCCACCCTGAGGACGAGCATTGGCCACATCCAAATCGTGCAACGTGACTTCCTGAACAATTTCCTTCTTCTTGTGGACCTCTCCTTTTGGCAACGGCACGTACTCCTCAGCTTCCAAGTCGAATTCCGTGGCATAGGCATCCAGCCGCCCCACACGCTTGACAGCTCCGGTATTGGCCTCCACATAAATCACGTCTCCAACCACCACACGCTCTTTTTGGATACTTTCATAGATGCTGGGGTCAAGACGGAGTGATTTGGTGCCCTTGGCGGTTTTAAGACCCACGACCACATGCAGGATGGTCTTACCATAGCCTCCCAATGGGTTTTCGGCCTCTTCCGGCGTGAGTTCCGTGACTTCTCCTTCATACACCTCCTTGGTTTCCTTGATACGCAAACCTATGGATTTGCGGAAGTTTTCCATCAAAGCAGCGGTCTTTTTGACCTCGGCACTATACAACTCGCTTCCCACAATGGGACAGAAGGGCACTTTGGGGCCCAATTCCTGCAGGATGGCCAATGCCAACGCCGTCTTTCCGGTTCCTGGAGGACCAGCCAATAAAATCGCTTTTCCGCTCATTTTCTTGGTTTTGATTAGGTCCACTATGATGCCGCAGGCTTCCCTTGCTTCTGCCTGGCCCACGAAACCACCATCAGCCTTTTTGGCAAGCCCGTTTTCATCAAGCCCAAGTCCTTTGATATGCGTGTGAGTAGCACTGCGGGAGTTTTTGTCCTGCTCTTTGATCTCGTTGATTTGAACCATGTGAAGCTGTGGAAGAAGTCTGAGAAGAGAGTGTTGATGGACCAACTGCGAGGGACTGCATAAAGAAACACCGGTACACCATACAAGTTTCAACCCAAAGGCCATACTACCAGCTCCAGATCAGTCTCCATGCCCTGCCCAGTCTAATCATCAGTGTCATAATTCAGAGTTAGAGTGATTATTCGTGGGTTTTGCTGCCATTGAATGGGGGTTTTGAGTGTTGTAAGTGCATTTGTGCATATATGCAGGATTTGGCCTAGACAAAAGGCCCATGGCGTCCATAAGCTGGTGATTAATTACTGACTAATTACTGACTATTGACTACTTACACACTGCTTGAACTACGGAGTTTCAGACAGAGTTTCAGATAGAGTTCCAGACAAACTTTCAGACAGACTAACTGGGCACTACTTAGAAGTCGCTGACTATTGACTATTGGCAGACAGACAGACAGACAGACAGACAGACAGACTTGGTGAAGGACTTAGCCACTTAGTGAATTCGTGGAACTTACTATGGAACAGAGAAACAAGAAGAGTTGTCTATATCGCCATACTGTATATTACCCGGTACGGCATACAAGGCATTTGGTCCAGGCATCCAGAATTTAGAGAAACACAAATTTCCAGGATATTCGGTATTGTGAGCGGAACAATTTCGAAATCCAAATTCTTTATGGACATATGATAGATGTTTTGGAAGGCATGGTGTTGTGGTTGCAGTCATCCAGGACGGCGAGAAGTAAGCGTTGTTGAAAGGAGCCGAGGTTGAGGTATGAGGAGCTTTTGGGGTTTCTTTTTGCTGTTCAGCCGAGTGGAAGAACGGAGTCCGTTGGATGCTGAGGATTGGGTGTACCAGTAGTTCCTGAGGAACTGTGTCATTGTGACATTGTTGCCCCCAGGGACTGAGTCATCGCTTCATTGAACTGTTTCATTGTTACAGTCCCTCAGGAACTGAGTCATCGTTACATTGTTGAACTTGCTGCAGGTCCGTAATCTACGGTACCAAGGACAAGCACTTCAGGTTTTCTGGGGACGAAAGTGTTCAGAGCATCCTCAATCAAGCCATCCTAGTGGTCTCTGTGGAAACGGGAAAACGACGGACACTATGAGGATGGTAGAGACATGGATGAGGATGGTTTAAACCATGGGCAGCTATTGGTAAGTCAGTATAGTCTATTTGCTGGTTCAGAGAACATGGAAATGCAATAATAAGACTTTAATTGACTTTGGCAGATCATAAGGTTTTTGGTGGGGATTCAGCACCGCTATCCAGTACCCAGGATTGGCACCAGTTGTGTGTACCAATGGGTAGCAAAAAGTCCGGTGATACTGAGGCAATGTCTAGTATGATGAACCCAAGCCGATCCCACTAATAACTGGTACCAGTGTTAGCTGCCTGCTTGTCTATGAGACTAAACGACAATGACTTGTGATTATAAGTACTGTGAGGTACACGGTACAGCGGAGTACAGCGGTACAGCACAGTAGGTATATCAGGGGGTTCTTTCAATAACCAAAAAGACAGTCCAGTGCAACATATGAACCCCTAAGCATAAAGTCCATAGTCTCATCACGATGTGTGAATACTTGAGGACTTACGCGTGAGTTGTCCTGGTTGGCCAGTTTGTCTGTTTGGCTGTTTCGATATGATTACCTGGCCAACACTAGCATTCGACGAACGAGACTATTATGCCTGAAGAATATGGTCTGCAGATATTCATTCAAAAGGAAATCACTTGGTTTATAACACCAGTCACGCAGAGTGTTTCTGTCATGCATTATCGGAACAATAGCAAGGGGATCCGAGACCAGGCCTTGATGTATGCACACTTCCTGGAGTTCTGCAGAAGCGACAACAACTAGCATTTCTCGAAGTTTCTCCGCTTCCATCAGGCCCATTTCTTAATACTCATAGTCTCGGTTGAGTGTATCTTGTGTTGTCACATGCACATCACCTACTTGCGTGTCACCTTCTTGGATGCAAGGCCCCATCAACGTACATGTCACATTTCCCACCATAGTTTCTCTCCACCTGCTGGTCCACCTGGCGACTATGTAGCATAGAGTATCCCTTTTCCCTAATGGAGACATTTGTCACATGGTCGTAGTCTGCAGGAACCAGAACCAGTCCCAGCGTCGGGCCAGTGCCAGTTTTAGAACGACCACGTGGTCCTTGATGTCATTGGAAAAGCTTGAGAGATCCGCCTTTTCCTGGTCATCGGGTGGGGCTTTGGCGAGTTCCAGCTTGGCATTCTTGACAAAGCCTTAGGAGCATGAGCATTCTGCGATTAATCCGGGTGTATAAGCAACGAATTCTTCCTGTTCTTTCCACAAAAGACCAGGGAGCACGGTCGTCAAGTCGTCCTGGAGTGGCATATTCACCCAAAAAAAAATATAGGCACAGGTTTTGCTGAATCCTTGATCACATTTCTCAGGCTTAAGTTTCCCATTTGTGTCAATATCACACTTGCCATTATAAATTTGGGGCATCCTTATGAGTTGCACTCTCACCATCATTATGAAATGTTCAGGAGTTTATCAGCACAAGGTTATCATCAAACGCAGGAGGAGATTCAGAAGGCACGACGGCTGACTTGGTTTCTGGGTCGTAACTCAAGAAGTAGATTTCCATTCAAGAAGTAGATTTCCATTTAGCTTCCTTAAGTCGAGGTTCATCAAAAATCCCTCATATTTTTCATCAAGTCAAACCAGTGAAAAGGGCCACCGATGACCTTCCGATCTTTGTCCAAATTCATTCCAGAGGGCGAAACTCCACTTCAAACACCAAATCATCTTCATAAAAGCCACAGATTGCTTGACAGAAATCGAATAGTATGAGGTTGTCTGTCGTTGAAGCTGAAATATGTAGGGTCGATCAACAGATCTCCGTAAGAGAGATATTCACCGCTCAAACCCTTTCTGTCGTACACAACACTCAATGCATTGATATACTGCATATACCGGGCCATATATTTATGGGCCATCAACAACTTCCAAAAACCCCAAAAACTCAAGCAGGATAACTTTGGAAATGTAGAAATAGTAACTTAAATTGTCCAGAGTCCGGAGTCAGCCAGTAAGTGTTTATGTGTGATGAGTCGTGTATGCAGGTAATGTGGTACTTGCAGTACAACGGAAATGAACAAGCCTCAAGGTCCCAGAAGCCTCAAGGTTCCGAGGAACGGAAGTGCAGACTGGTTGTCGGGGTATTGGCGTCAGGAGTAGTCAGGTTTAATTTAGCCAATGACAAGTTCATACTAAGGACTCCACCAAGAACTTCACCAAAGAAAGGAATCCACCAAGAACTTCACCAAAGCAAGGAGTCCAAGGAACCCAAATGTATATAGAGGGGATTCCGCGCTGTGTAGAGATTTCACAAGTATCCACAAGATGGATATCCTGGTACACATTAGCAGCACAACTAAGGTAGGCAGAAATGCACAAAGACATAAGCGTTCCGGGTCGTGAACTCGACAGCGGTGAACTTCAACATAATGGCATGTCTCGAGGGCCAAATTTTCGTGTTCTGTACTCCGAGAGTTCCACTCTATAGTTTCAAACGTATTCCAACCAGCGCAATATGTTTTGTGCTTCTTCACAGTCTTTCAAGCCAATGGCGTGATGTTTCACATAGTCTTTCAAGGGGGTAGTGGTTCACAAACTTTCATTAGAATTCAACGTTCTGAAATCTGAAATCTGGTGGATTGCCTATATGTCCTAGTTTTGGGTGTGTTGTAGTACCATTTAAGGGCTAGAACGGACGGAACTGAGGTGGCAGGGATATGAAACGTTTTGAATTATCAGGATAGTCAAAGCTGGGATGCTGACCATGTGTGGTATCTGAGATCCGATTTTAATGGGGATTTTCTTTGGATAGACTTGTAAGACAACGCTTCTAGCTTTCATTTTCCCTGGCCCGGAGAGACGACCAGGAGAAGACCAGGAGACGACCAGGAGACGACCAGGAGACGACCAGGAGAAGACCAGGAGACCCCCAGAGAGTCTGGCAAGAGACCACCAAGAAACCCCCAGGAGACGACCAGGAGACGACCGGGAGAAGACCAGGAGAGTCTAGAGAAGACCAGGAGACCCCCAGGAGACCCCCAGAGAGTCTGCCAAGACACCACCAAGAAACCCCCAAGAGTGACGGATAGTCTCACTTATCACAGTAAAGGCTAAGATCAGTGTCCGTCAATTCGTTCCAACTTTCTTCCATGATTCCAGGCAATTAAACTAAGACCGTGGGACAGAAAGTAGTCTTTGGCATTGATAACCCAGTACAGGAAAAGTGTCGTTCACCTGGAGTTCACCAAGAGACTGAAGAAGATTCGAAAGTCGTCGTCATGGAAGGAAGTAACGTACCTTTAAGGTAGAGGTTTGGAGCCAGGAGAAAACCTCGTGTCAAGATTGAACCCGGCAAAAACTGGCAGAAGGGAAAGGTGGTTATGGAGTTGACAATCCATAGCAAATCGGCCAGCTCTGGTGATTACTCAACCAAGAGTACCACCTTTGAATCTCAGTTATATGCAACAAGCCTGCTCCAAGGTCTCTCTATACGAGACATTGAGCGTCACATCCACGAGAGACAGGGCCCTATCTATTGGGAATCAGGAAGCCTCCTCTGTCCGATGGCAACAATGGCCATTCCAAGTGCCGCTTCCCATTGCCAAACGAAGTTCTACAATCTTCTCTTTGGAATATTCTAGAACATCCATTTTGTAGTGGAGAGTTGGTAACACGTTTCTCTCAAAGTTATATAAGCCATTCGGTTCCTCTGGGGACCATCAACGAGCAAAGTATTAGTTAGGGATAAATGTATTCGACATAGAATTGAGACCAGGGGGTTAAGTGGGAGCTGGCAAAATGGTGGAGTGGCTGAAGAGTGGCTGGCAAAATGGTGGAATGGCTGGGGAGTGGCTGGCAAAATGGTGGAGTGGCTGGAGAGTGGCTGGCAAAATGGTGGAGTGGTTGGGGAGTGGCCGGGGAGTGGTTGGAGTGGAAGCAGATCCGTTCCGAGAAAAGGGTGCGGTAGAAATTGCAGCCAAATGGTGCGACTGCGTACGCCAAGGAGTAGAGTGGTATAGTGAGTTTCAAAACTATTCAAACTAGCGTGATAAAACGATGCAAACTATATTAGAAAAATTAGACAAACCAGTAATTGAAGAGTTTCGTACGTGTTTCACCTAGTCGTTTTGGGCCTTGATTGATATTTGTGACTCCAGGTGAGTCTAAGAGTCGAAGTGAGTCTGAAAGAGTCCACATCTATTAAAGTGAGTCTAACTGACTCTAAATCTATTCAAGTTAGTCTAAATGAGTCTAAATCTATCCAAGTGAGTCTAACTAAGTCTACCTGACTCTAAATCTATCCAAGTGAGTCTAAAAGAGTCTTAAAGAGTCTAAGGAAGTCTAAAAGAGTCTAAATCTATTCAAGTGAGTCCAAATGACTCCAAATGACTCCAAATGACTCCATATGTCTCCAAATCTATCCATATGTCTCCAAATGACTCCAAATCTATTCAAGTGAGTCTAACTGAGTTTAACTGACTCTAAATCCATCCAAATGACTCTAAATGACTCCAAATGACTATAAATGACGCCAAGTGACTCTAAATGACTCTAAATCTATCCATATGTCTCCAAATGACTCCAAATGAGTCTAAATGCCAAATCTATTTAAGTGAGCCTCGATGACTCCAAATCTATTTAAGTGAGTCTAAGAGAGTCTAACTGACTCCAAATGACTCCAAAATGAGTCTAAATTACTCCAAGTGAGTCTAACTGAGTCTAACTGACTCTAAATCCATCCAAGTGAGTCATTTAGAGTCTATCCAAGTGAGTCTAAATGAGTCTAAATCTATCCAAAATGAGTCTAAAAGAGTCTAAAAGAGTCCAAATGACTCCAAATCTATTCATATGTCTCCAAATCTATCCAAATGTCTCCAAATATATCCAAATCTATCCAAATCTATCCACAAGACAATCGTCCAGATTCGACATTTCAGAATACTGAATTCTAATGAAAGTTGGTGCGAAACATTACATCTCGTTTGAAAGACTTGAAGGAGTAAGAAACATTCTGACAGGCATTACTTCTCTGAGGATTTGCAATTCATGACAGCTTTCATGTTCGCTAACCTCTCGGTTTTATAACACGGAATACTACAGGAGTTGTTTCATAATGAAGTTTGTTATTACAGGTCTGGTTTGAAGTTTTGAAGAACACTATAAAAAGCGCAGAAATATCTGGAGAACAAAGACGGTTCGTGGGGTGGGTTTCAAAAAGGAAGCCGAGGAGTGGAGCGGATCTGGGGCTAAAGCGGCGAAACGAAAGCACAGAATATGGAGCCCAGCTGACAAGGCCCGGAAGCCAATATGCGATGTTCAGGCGACTCGTGCCAAACCAGCCTCCATCTTCAGTGAAAGAAAGGTTCAGGCTGAAAAGATTGGTTAGTAGCCGACCGGAAGCTTGGGAGTGTATTGGGATGTGTTTGCTAGGTGGAAAAAGCTGCATTGTGACGTACTTAAAACGAGTAACGTTATATATATGCATATGGATCCGGGAGGTTCGAGGGAGATCGAAAGAGATCGAAAAAGATCGAGAGATCGAGAGATCGAAAGAGATCAAAAAGATCGATTATCAATCAATGGGCTTGACACCAGCTGAGTAATATCTCAACCCATAGGTGCAAGCTGCGATAAACCACGACAGGAATCAAGTCAATGCAGACCACGGCTGCAAAGTCGGAGATGTAACGAATGAGGAGCTAGTGGTTGGACTATAAGTGACTGGTGGTTCACCAAATCCTGAATGACGTCCGTGTGTCATGCGAAAGGAGCATCAATACCTAAAAATGGCCGGATGATTGGGTGACCATCAATATGTTCTTTACCACATTCTTGGGTGACCATCAATATGTTCTTGATCACATTCTTGGGTGACCACCAATATGTTCTTTACTATATTCTTGGGTGACCATCAATATGTTCTTTACCACATTCTTGGGTGACCATCAATTTTTCTTTACCATATTCTTGGGTGACCATCAATTTTTCTTTACCACATTCTTGGGTGACCACAAATATGTTCTTTACCACATTCTTGGGTGACCACAAATATGTTCTTTACCACATTCTTGGGTGACCACCAATATGTTCTTTACCACATTCTTGGATGACCATCAATATGTTCTTTACCACATTCTTGGGTGACCATCAATTTTTCTTTACCACATTCTTGGGTGTTGATTGTTCCTGAAAAGGGGAAGCGGAGTGGCTTCAACTTTGAAAAAGTTCCCACTAGAACAGTGGTACCGATGGTTTCCGAATACTCCAACCAGTCTAGCCCGGCAGTCAAACTACTTAGTACAGGCAAAGTCGGCTCGTTTAATTTTGCTAGTGTGGTTTGAAACGTTTGATCGGGCTGGTTTGAATAGTTTCGAAAAACACTGTAAATGATTGAAACCACACTAGCAAAATGACAAGCCAAAAACTCAAAAGTATCGTTCCTTCCAGTTCAGTCTCAAAAGCATCGTTCCTTCCAGTTCAGTCTCAAAAGTATCGTTCCTTCCAGTTCAATCTCAAAAGTATCGTTCCTTCCAGTTCAATCTCAAAAGTATCGTTCCCTCCAGTTCAGTCTCAAAAGTATCGTTCCCTCCAGTTCAATCTCAAAAATATCGTTCCTTCCAGTTCAGTTCCTCTCGGTTTGAACCTTGACTCATATTGAAAGAATCCTATATTCATTACCTATTAGACAATCATCCAGATTTAACATTTCATCACACTGAATTTTGATTAACGGTTGTGTGAACATTTGGTTTGAAGCACTGCGAAGGAGTACGAAACATTCTGTGGTGCTGTTTGAATAGGTTTCAAAAACACTGTACATTTCGAGGACGTGTTAGAATTATTATGCAGCCCTAGGCTTTAAGTACATTATTTTTTGAAACTATTCAAACCAGTGCACCAAAATGTTTCGTAGTGTTTTTCATAACTATTCAAATGAGCGCAGCAAAATGTTCAAACCATACTAGCAAAATTAAACAAACTGATAAGTCAAAAGGTTTTGTACTTATGACTAAAAAATGCTAAGGATCAAAGAATTGAAATAATCTCTTTATGTGAAGTCTTAATTTAATATTCAAAACAGTAACTTTTTGAATTATTGGTTTCTTTAATATTGCTAGTGTGGTTTGAATCTTTTTAACGTGTGGGTTTAAATTGTTTTGAAAAGCACTGTATGGTAGGCTGAGTACAGTGTTTTTAAAAACTATTCAAACCAGCGCAGCAAAATGTTTCGTACTCCTTCTCACAGTCTTTCAAACCAAATGTTCACACAAACTTTAATCAAAATTCAATGTGTTGAAATGTTAATCTGGATGATTGTCTAATAGGTAATAGATTTAGGAGTCTTGAAATGTTAGTCAGGGCTCAAAACCGAAAGGAACTGAACTGCAAGGCGTACGAAACCTTTTGACTTATGGGCTTATTATTTTTCTAGTGTGGTTTGAATTGTTTTATCACGCGGGTTTGAATAGTTTTTAAAAACACTGTATAGTAGGGTTATTAAAGTAGGCTTAGTATAGTAGGCTTAGTATGGTAGGCTTAGTATGGTAGGGTATAGTAGTAGGGTATAGTAGTTTATGTTGAACTTGAGACAGTATGTGTGAGTGTACTGCATTCTCAAGTGATCATTCACAGATGAAAACAAAGGAAAAGCTCTCGTCTAGTCCTCGTCTAAACTTTGGCCATTGTCTCTGTAAGCCAATGGAAGTAGTAGACGGAGGACCGGGAAAGACGGAGTCTATAAGAAGGGACGAGAATCACGGTAGGAGGACAGAAATTGAGAATAAGGATCTCGGAGTCTAAGTTTGGAGACAGATCCTAATATACATGATTAAGATGATGACTAAAGCTTCACACTAAAATGAATAGTTGGAACTTCACCTGATAACCGTTCCAGAATACGGGAGTGTATATTATAACTCTCAACAATCTGGGAGTCTTTCAATATTATTCAAGGGTCAAGAAAGACGGAACTGAAGTGAAAAAGTACGAAACGTTTTGAAATATTGGTTTTAATAATTTGCTAGTATCGTTTGAATCTTTTTATGGTGCGGGTTTGAATAGTTTTCAAAAACACTGTATGTGCAATGACTCTAAGCTTCTAACGTTCTATTGACGGAACGGATCTTCCTAGAAACAATGGCCTAACGGCAACTGTAGATTCGGCACGGCTACGAATAGGAATTACCCACGCATTACAGTGCTTTTCAAAACTATTCAAACCAGCGTAACAAAATGTTTCGTACTCACACAGTCTTTCAAACCAAATGTTCACACCAACGTTAATCAAAATTCAGTGTGATGAAGTGTTGGATCCAGAATGTTTTCTTATAATAAATTCAGGAGTCTTGCAATATTCATCAAGGGTTGAGACGGACGGACTAAACTGGAGAGGAACGATTGTTAAACGATAAGGAAGTTTCCCAAAGAATCGTCTCGGACATCTCTAAGCAGGTGCCATATGCAGTGAAGATTACTCCAGTGAGGAACACTAACTTTGGCCATTTGAAGGATGGGCTCACCAAATCCATTCTTGCAAATCCCATGGCAAAGGAACACAGGGAAGAGGTGGCCCAGGGAGTGCTGCAGCTCAGAGACGTGTTTGCAGGCCACAAAGGCTCGGTGCCCAAGAACGATACCTTGTGGGTGGTTTCAGATACCTCTTCCACGTCTATAGTGTACGAGGGCCAGTAGAGCACCAAGCTGTTGGGCATGGTATCTGAGCCTAGGATCGCTGAGCTGCTCTTGGTGCTGTCCCTTAGTAGCGTCAAGCCATTGTCCGAGCCATTAAGAAAGAGCTTTGTCTCGTACATAGTATGAGATAGAGATAATAGTATATAGATAGCGTACATAGATAGCGTACATAGTATTTAGACAGATAAAAGTATAGACAGATTGTACATAGTATAAAATGTGTACATAGTATAGAATGTGTACATAGTATAGAATGTGTACATAGTATAGAGTATGTAGTATACAGACAGATATACATAGCAATAGAATATAGGTAGATTGGTGTCATTATAATGTTTGCTATTAATAGCAGGGGTCACATAATTGCTGATATAGCTGGTGATATCTTCAGTGTAGGAGATTATTCAGTATCAGCAGCAAATACTGAGTAGTCATTCAGTAGGAAGGTCGTAGTGGATAGTTAATAGTTAGAATTTAGTAGCCAGTTATCAGTAACCAGTGAGTAAGACACATCAACCA